>JACFYI010002344.1:83491-147887 GCA_014898755.1 Handroanthus guayacan
TCCGTAGAATGTTGGAAAAAGTTACTCCGGATGTGTTAGAGAAATGTCGATATTTAATCATACCAGTTAATGATGATTTCCACTGGTTCCTCATTATCCTAGACACCCAGAGCCAGAAGTTTGTGCAAATGAATTCGTTGATGGGCCCCACATACAAATAGGCTTCTAAAGTAATTGTAAGTTTTTTAGCTCTTACTTCTATTCTTCAATTATAGATGGCGCATAGGTGTGAAATAGCCAAAAAATATTCATCAACCCCGACGCAATACAAAATGATGAGAATGAAGTACATGATACGAGAAATGAAGTACATATCCTCTCGGATACGGTACACTAGAGACTACTGCGAATCATTGTATAATACTTAGAATGGACAAGATTTCCTGATTCACATTTGAGAAGTATGATTCAGTATAAAATGCTCCATTTCAAGCATATTTTTAGTATCCACATAAATGAAGTGTAAACACACTACAACTAAGCACAAAATGTATGCCTGAGTACAAAATGCTCCATTTCGAGTACAAAATCCACATAAAGCAAGTATAAAACTCCTCCAACTATGTGTTAAATGCTCCAAAGCACATAATGAATATCAAATAACTACAACACAGCAACAGTAATACATAGTATGTCTTCAATCATATGTCTAACACGATATTCTCACAAATACATCAACGAATGAATAGTACATAAAACAGTCCAAACAATACAATATAGGTAGTCCAGATATTACAATGAAACTTTTCAAGAATAAATGTCCTTCAGAAATTCTAATCTTCCGTAAGTACTCCTTTACCTGATTACAAAATAAAGACAACAAGCAAAAAAAAAAAAAAAAAAAGAGTCAGTAAGTTATGACATAACGTCCTATAATAATGAAGATGGAAGGAAGAATATGGAACAAACAATACATTATCGATGTTTAAATGTATTCTGCTAATTCAGTGCTTCTTTGCATGTACGACGGTTATGCCTACACTGATCACACCACTTACACTTTTTTACACGTATATCAACTTGTGAAGGAACCCTTTGTGTCCTTCTACGACCTGGTTGAGATCGCACATCTAGTGCAATAATGATACCATCGTCATCTATAGGATGCATATCCATTTCAAAAGTAGGAATCGGGTTTATGACTGCTTGGTATGTTTGTTTATACATCTCAACACGATAGTACTTGTCACGCCCCGGCCTAGGGGCCCAGGACACGAGATTTGCCTGAAAATCCACCGTACGTAACCTGAAATTGAGCTTTAAACAACTCGCTCAAAAGGGATATCTAATGGTTACACATGAATTCTATGGCCATTGCTTATATGTTGGGGATCACTTCATTAATAACCCAATGTGGGATATCACAATCACCCCTCATTCAGAACGCGATGTCCTTATCGCAATATGACAGAGTTTAGGACCGCCCACCAAACGTTGGGACTCTAGAGGTGGCTTCTACGGGCTCAAGAGGTGGCTTCCGTGCATGTAGCATTTTGCCCCGCAGGCTCAAGAGGTGACTCTCACGTGCATAGCACTTTGCCTCGCATAGCACTTAGCTCTCTTTGACTGGCGGTCAGCTCTGATACCATCTATCACGCCCTGGGCCCAGGGGCTCAGGACGCGAGATTTGCCTGAAAATTCACCGTGCGCAACCTGAAATTGAGCTTTGAATAACTCGCTCAAAATGGAGTTTGAATTTTAAGAGGGGAGAAGAAGTAGGGATTGATATACTTGGTAAGTCTCTATTTTGACTAACGATTTATGACTAGAATTGAATAATTATGGTGTTGATTTATGGTTTAATTGATATAGGAACTCTTTGAAGGATCAAATCTTAGTTTCTATCACTTTGAGGTTGTTGGCTAAAAGGTAAAGATCATAGCTATTCCCTCTCTTGAGCACTTGCTGTGGATTTGAATTTGTGTTGGTTTGTTTCATTTCTTGAATCGGTTGAATTGGATTGTTGAAATATCGTTGAAATTCCTTATTTTAGGACACTTATTTCTATTAAACTCTTGGCTCGATCCTATGTTATTTTTCTCTTGATCATGTTGGAGTCTTGATGGGGTAAAAATCATGGACAAAACAAGATTCAAACTACTTGATAGTTTAAAAACATCAAAGTTGGTATTTTTGCCAAAATTTCTTCAAACCTTGAAAATTAAAAATCTCATTGATGACCAGAACAAACTAGTGCTAATTTCTTCATTTTTCAAGGTCTGATATATTAAGGATTTTATATATAAAAACAAATTCCTAGGTTACTGTTCACCGAGCGCAACCGCGCCCGGGATAGAGGCCTTGGACGCTTCTCCGCCCATCCGCGCCCACTTTGGTGTGCGGTGGCGCCCAATACAGAATGTTTTTAAGCTTAATTTTGATCCATTTTGCCATTTTTCGTCCGTTTTCACTCGATTAAGCCCTCATATGTTCGAATATATAATCTATGTGTCCCAAATTCGATTCGAATCGATTGCTAATATTCAAATCTTGTTTGAACTTCGAATATTCCAACTCGATTCATTGTTTGAAGCTATCGATCATTTGAATTCCTGACTCGGTAGGATTATGTGCTTGAATATGTTCCGTTCACTTTGAACAAGCCCGAAATTCATTTCGAAATCGCTTGTTAAATTCTTGGCTATATGAATTTTGTCCGACATGGTTAAATGTTTGAATATGTTCTGTTTGTTTTGAAATTCATGCCCAAATGGGGTTATGTATTTGAAAATGGCATGTTCGTTCGTTCAGAGCCTTTATGCATGATAAGTTGGGCCCTGGGAATCTTCAGGGGGATTTGATTGGGTGATATCGGGTCGACGATTGAAACCCTTAGGGATTCCTGTATGTTGGGTAGGTCAGAGGGATCCTGGAGATAGGATTCCAAAAAACTACTCGTGAGACTCGTGGTCGACTGTGCTGCGGCGGCTATGTCTCAAGTATGTATGTATGACTCTTCTTGAGCGATGCTCGGAGTTGTAAGGGAGGGATAAGAAGATATGTATGTTATATGTTGAAGTTATAAGGGTGACAAATCCACCAAATAATTGTTTCGGCCTAATATGTTTTGACATGAATGTGATCAAGTTTATAAGTTATCCGTTTGTATTGTTCGTTCTGAATGATTCGCTATCCATTTGTATTGTTCGTTCTGAATGATTCGCTATCCGTTTGTATTGTTCGTTCTGAATGAATCTATTTTGATATCACATTCATGGTTCGTTCTTGCTACGACTCTTATTCAAACCTTGTACTCTTCCTATTGTTTATACTTTTGTCTAGCTATTCGTTTACATCGCTTGTAAGATAATTGCAATCGTGGGCTTGTTCGATTTCATTGTTGAGCTTATTGCCTCTTTACTCTTTTATTGGAATCCTTGTTATTCGCTATTCCATAGCTATACTTCTTACTAAGTCAGTGGACTTATTCAAATATATTACCATGGGTAGGTGAATAAGCATTTGAAGCTTCGTGTTAGTATATGGCTTCTCTTTTTGGAATTATATATGTAAGCATGTATCTTGACTTGATGAACGATTGGATTTATGTTTTGTTAGAATGTATAGATCATCGGCTTGTAATAGCTAGGATTTTTGGATGTAATATATTGGTTTAATTAGTCTCCGTTTGAACTATAGATGCGTTAGCTTGTAATTTGGATTCGGTAATGAAATTTGAAAAATTTCGGCTGGTATTTTGGAACATAAGTTATGAATTTAGCACGATGAATTTTCTGTTTGTGGTTTTAGTTAGTTCCGTTTTCGTTGAGTAGCGTATGGGACCTAAGGGCAGTGCTCCTGGAATTCCGGGGCATTACAGTACTAATCAGTAAAATCATATAAAGAAAGCGACTTTGCTTCAATACAAGCACAAGCATGCTTGCATGGCATTCTATCAATTTGCGATACTCTACAAGTATAAGCCCTGCTATGCAAATTCACAGCATATGACTTGTCACTTTTAATAACTTCAAAAGTCTAACCACTCGACCTCTCAACTTTTAACCTACAGGAGGCCATGTAATTGATTGCCAATTTCTTCTCTTGCTTGGAGAATAATTAGCCAACCATCTTATTAGATTCTTCTCATCGATCATGCATTAAAACCATTATTTTTTTGCGTATGTTATAGACCATGGCTGCAACCGGCATAAATCGAGCTGGTTTTACCCAATTATTTCAGCATTCCGCTTGATTATTATTTATCTCTCCCCATCGGTCTTCATGGAATAATGAATTTGCCCAACATTGAGGCTTAGACTGTATAATAAACTCTCTGACCAAAGGCATTGACTCTAATATGTTGTTAATATGTCTGGTATACTCCTGCCTTGTAGGAGCATATGCTTCAATACAGTACTGATCAGTAAAATCATATAAAGAAAGCGACTTTGCTTCAATACAAGCACAAGTATGCTTGCATGGCATTCTATCAATCTGCCATACTCTACAAGTACAAGCCCTGCTATGCAAATCCACAGCATACGACTTGTCACTTTTAATAACTTCAAAAGTCCAACCACTCGACCTCTCAACTTTTAACCTACGGAAAGCCATGTAATTGATTGCCAATTTCTTCTCTTGCTTGGAGAATAATTCGCCAACCATCTTATTAGATTATTCTCATCGATCATGCATTAAAACCATTATTTTTTTGCGTATGTTATAAACCATGGATGCAACCGGCATAAATCGAGCTGGTTTCACCCAATTATGTCAACATTTCGCTTGATTATTATTTATCTCTCCCCATTGGTCTCCATGGAATAATTAATTTGCCCAACATTAATGCTTAGATTGCATAATAAACTTTCTGATCAAAGGCATTGACTCTAATATGTTGTTTTTGGTATACTCCTGCCTTGTAGGAGCATATGCAGCTTTCATGAAAATAGAAGCCCAATACTTTTTGTTGTGTAGGGGATACCTCCTTAATACCTGCATTTAAAATTATAGAATCAATAAATATATAAATTACACATTATTTCAATAAATTATTTAATAATTAAAGATAAAGGTCTTACATGCTTCTTAAAATTATCCACCAGATGTCTCAAACAATGTGCATGGTGGCTACCCGGAAAGACCATAGGGATGGCTTTAAGAAGCCCTGGATGTAAATCGGAGAAGAATGTAAACTTTGTGAATCCCATGTCATGGTAAGAATCTAACATATCTCTCAATTTTAAACAGAACCACTTCCAATTGATATCATTTTCAGCATCCACTGCTGCATATGCTATTGTAAATAAATCATCATTCGGGTCCTTACAAACAGCACTAAGTAAGCATCCTCTGTATTTATTTTTTATATGAGTTCCATCCAAGAATATCAACAGTCTACAATCACGAAGAAAATCCAAAAGACAAGCACTGAAGCATATAAAGAGCCGACGAAATTTCTGACTACTTTGGTTAATCTCATAGTTTGCAACACTTTCCGGATTTGTTTGCTTCATAGCATTACAATACTATCTTAACTTGTTGTAAGATCCCTTCTCCAACCCATGAATGTCATGCATAGCAATTTTCTTATTCTTCTATAGTTTATGGTAAGGAAGTTCCACACCATATTCTCTACGGATATCATTAAACATATTACATGGTCGGTAACTTGACTCTCCTCTCAATTTTTTCTTGACAATGTTTGTAACCTAAGTAGAATCAGTTTTTGGATGTCCCCTCGTGTAAAGATTTGCTTCACAACATCTGTGCACCAAATTACAATTTCAAATACTAAAAAACTGATTTGCCTCATGCTTTGATGCATAAATTCGCCAGTTGCAATTTTCATCACTACAACCTACTATGATTTTTTTTGCTATTATTTTTCTTATACACAAATGACCGCACATTAGCAACCATGTAATTTTTCAGCATGATTCTAAATTCATTAGTATCCTTGAATGTTTGTCCCTCTCCACGTATACAATATCTCCATCCATCAAGTGAGTTACTAACTAAACCCATTTCATTTTAGGATGCACTACAGCAACCAATATCCTCCTCTAGTGCATCCCTTTGATTTCAACAATGTAGGATATTTTTAGATAAATGAAGTATTATTACTGAACACTCGTAGTATAAATTCAAACATTGCAGTACAATTTTTCATTAATGAAGTATTATCAAATAATACTCAGTATAAAATTCACAAAATGCAGTACAAATCCAGATAAATGAAGTATCCTTGTATAATACTTTGAGTATACAAAGTTGTGTAGTTTAGTATAATTTCATATAAATATAGTATTTCTCTAAACTACTTCAAGTATAAATGTAAGCAATACATTACATTTAAATAGTGAAGAATTACCTACAGACATCACTGCCTATCCTTCCATGTCCAACGGGCTCATCTTTCCGGCTCACCATAATGTCAATAATGTTCAACTTCAGAATCAGATACAATAGGACCATATTTGATACATCGTCATCGCTGCTCAAAGTCACATATAGTTTCTCACGATGAGCTAAGTATTGTAGAGTGAAGAGCTCTGAGTCGATTTCATTCCACTTTTTCGCAAGATTAAGGTACAGGTCCATCAGAGTTGAGTTATTCTTAATTTATATTATGTGGAGTTGATCCCTGTAGCGGCAACTTTCTAATATTTGAAAAGATATTTCTTCACCTCCTTCACCACTTGTAGACATTTTTCACCAAAAATATGGACAAAATTGCAAAAAATTATGTAAATAAACCGTGAAAGAGGATGGGGCTTGAAATAAAATGATGGACACTGAAAGCAAAATGAAAATACAGGTCCTTGTCGTGGTGGTACCGGCGGCTCTATACCTTTTCCCGTTTATTTTCTTCAGCAGCCTCCAAAGTGGAGAAGGTGGGTCTAGAGTGTTTGAGAGCATGGATAATGGAGAAGAAAGAATAAAAAAAGAGTGAAAAAGATACTAGTGAGGGGCATTTTGCCCAAATCAAGTGTGGGGGGAAGGGGTGAACTCTAAAAAATATAAAAAGTAGGGAGTTGACTATATAAAAATTTAAGTGGGGAGTAACTTACAAAATGAAAATAGGTTTTGGCACTTTTTAATAAGTTCCCCCTAGATTTTTCCTATGTGGAAAGAATGACATTTATAAAACTTGTATGATAGTAATTTTGTCTTGAATGAAAAAATTAAAGGAAAGTTATATTAATTTTTCAGGTTTTTTCATTTTTTTAATTTTTTTTTATTTTAGTTTTTCAGGTTTTTTCTTTTTTAATTTTTTCAGGTTTTTTCAATTTTTTTTATTTTAATTTTTAATTTTTTTCTTTTTTTAATTTTTTTTTCTGTTTTTTCCATTTTTTTTATTTTAATTTTTCAGTTTTTTTTTTATAATTTTTTCAGTGTTTTTCAGAATTTTCAGATATTTTTTTGGGACTTTTTCGATTTTAATTTTCAGTTTTTTTTTTCAGATTTTCTTTATTAATTTTATATGTTTTTAGAAATTTCATATTTTAATTTTTTTTTTAAAGAATTGATACAAACACCTCCTAACACACTAGATTACACAATACTGTATTGTAAAAGTATAATAACTGATTGTAAAATTTTTTCAAGTGACATATGTCATTTCTTTAAGAGGTATCTTATGTGAGTAAAGTACAATAAAACCTCACTATAGACATGCCCATGTTTGTTTAGTTAATTGTCCCAGGGCATTACAAAGTAGGGCTAGTTTTTTGTGGATCTATCACCTTTGTAACTTCAAAATATAACATTAAATCCTTATTCTTCCATTTGTTTCCTCAAGTGGCCGCTCGATAAGAGTCATTCATTTATTAGACACGGTCGATCGCTTGCCAAAGACTTGTCCCTTGGAAACCTATCTCTAGGTTCTCGCAAAAATATCCAATGGGGAAAGTACATGTTCCAATAAGCTTCACATGTGAACGCATCTTACTTCTCGAATAGATGTTTTGTTCACTTCCCACTGGCTTCCTTGGATTTCGCATACCTTGCAAGGTATTTGAAATATAAATTGTAGAACTAGAATCAATTCATCATGTGTCATAAACAGCTTCTACCGTATTAGATTCATAACAAACACACGAGATTGGATTACCTTTCTTTTCAAGTCATTTCTAAAGCTTGATACAATTTTTCTTTATATGCCCGTTCTTCTTGCAGAAGTAAGGTGGCAATGGCGCAAAGTGGGATGGGCCCCTACCTATACCTGTCCTACTGGGTTTTTTAACCCTTAAAACCTGTTGCGCCCCGTCCCGCAGGTTTTGAATCCTAGAACCCGCACATGCTCTCCCCTAAAAAATAAAACCCGCACTCGCCCATCCCTACTTGTGTGAAAATGAAAAATAGAATCTTACAATACAAATTCTTGCAAGCTTTAATGACCGATGAGAAAGGTTGAGACTTAGATCTGAAATTTGATGGCTGCCCAAGTAAAAGATGGAAAGAGGAGTTGGGAAATCAGATAGGGATGGGGTTTGAGATTTGAGAGAGATGGGAGGGAATTTTTACTTTTCACGGGAAATAAAGTGGGTAGGGGCAGGAAACCCTAGTGCTCAGGTTTTCAGTATTATTTTATTTATATATATATTATATATATTTATAAATATAATATTATATATTTATAAATATATATTATATACATAGCGGGACGGGGCAGAGCTAGTTTAGGCTAGAAAAAACCCGCACTTGCCCCGTCATCCTCGTGGGGCTTGGGGGCAGGTGGGGTCAAATTGCCATCTTATGCAAAAGTGATACTTAGGTTATTTCTTAATGTCAGTTTGGGCAGGTATTCTACCTTATCCCTTTTTGTTGGCTTGAACTTTGTCCTTTTCTTGTGTTTCCAGCATTGCACTTTCTCTCAGTTCCACTACAAGCCTTTCTTCTTCTTGAACACACATAATCATAAGTTCATTAATTAACCATTTTTCTTTATGTGTGTTGTAAGAGATCTTAAATGGCCATACTATTTTGAGAGAGTATTCAGAATATGGTGCACCAAGAAAGATTCCGACATCTCAAGTTTAAGGTTTTTTAATTGAGTTGCAGTGTCTCTCCTTTGCATGATGTGCTCATGCGCATCTCTTATAGTGGTGAATCTTAGAGATGAAAACTTCATAATAAGAATGCTTGCTAGTGCTTTTTTAGAAAAAAAAAATTGATCGTTTATGGCCTTAAGCAAGTCATAGGCCTTATCATGTTGATCGACTAAACCACATATACCAACACAAATTTGAGTCTTTATGAATATTATACTAAGGCGATTAGATCACTCCCGTCACTCATAAAGAGCAATTTTTTGTGGGGTGCTGGTATTTGTAACTACAAGTAGTTCGTCTTTCCTTATAGCATAATTAATGTTCTTCCACTCCAAATAAGGAGGAATTTTTTCCTTCCATATCTTATAGTTATCACTATTTAGTTCGAGAATATCACAGCGAATATCAGAAAAATTAGATTGCATAACTTAAATAATATAAAAATACATGCTTGTAAAGCCAAAATAAGATTTCACAATTTACCAATGCAAATTGTGTGAAAACTGAATCTAAATGACATAAAAATTGCTTGTGAGCTAAATTTTTAATTCAAACTAGATTTACAAACCTTATGAAGAAACTATCAGATTATATTCCCTTTCTTAATTCCTATGGGTAAATTAATAAAAATAATTTGATATTTCATCATAATTAATCACATAAGACATAATAAAAATTTCTGTGGGATAAAACTTATTATATCTTACATGATTAATCACAATCAATGTCATATTACTATATGTGATACAAAATACTTATGAAGAAACTATCAGAGACGCTGTAGCTACTCCCTAGTTATAAAAATTATATGAACCACCTGACATCTAAAACATTGACCACAAAAGAATTGTTGCACGTGTACAATATGTAGCAGCAAACCCCTGCAAGTTATTGTATGAATAGTACATAATACCAAGATAATTCAAGGACATGTTCAGCTTGCAACACAAAACAACAAGCTTAAATAATTTAGTGGTGGTGCAGCGTTCTACTGTGAGACCGGTTTCCGGTTCGAGACCAATCAGGCGCGAGCATTTTATTTTGCCCTGATTGTGAAGGCTGAAATAATAATGGGCTTCTAAGAGGCCCAGAAGCAAGACCCAGTGAAGTACAATATAAAAAACAATGGGCCTTAAAACAAAGATGAGGTTCAATTTAATAAAGCTGGGCCAGAAATTTCTTTTTTTTTATTTAATAGTCATCTTCAACCTCTAGCGGGTCGGACTCGGAAAACACGACCCGTTTTTCAGACCCGATTGCATTTTGGTGCGTCAAACTCCGTTTTCAATAATTCAAAAGTCATTTTGTTCGAAATGAAATGTAATTAAGCTTTCTACCATCATATCATTGAAATATTTTCAAGAATAACATCTGAATTTTTGGAAATTTTTTAAATCTGGAGCATAACTTGAAATCCGAAAATAATTAGCTTTGAGAGCCAAGAAAACTGATTTAATGGAGATGATCACACCAAATAACATCCTTCATTGTAGCAGGAAAAGATGCATCGAATGTTTAAACGTACAAATACATATATCCAATAAATTTCAAGAACATCAAGCAGGGGTAATTAACATGCTCTGATGCCAAATGTTAGCATATAATAATCATCATATATGCACAATAATAGCAGCAAAAGTTTTAAATCGAGTTTACCTCCTGTCATCGATCTTTCTTGAATTTTCACCAATTAAAAACGACTTATGCAATTTCTATTGAAAGCCTTTTCTGTAATTTCTTATTAAAATGCTTCTAAGCCCATTAGAATTATTTTATTGATGGTGTATAAAACTATAATGATAATTCTAAGGTTTAGAGACCTTAATAAATATACACACGCATTTTCATATAGTGCTCTCCATCAAGACACTAATTTAATGGGTTTCGTGGAGGTATAATAAGTTGGTTCTGAGTTCATGACCATCCATATTATGGACCAATTATACAGACCACATCCGAATATAGGTATAACTAATAGGTTTCACATCTAACTTTTGAAAGCACTTTTATAATTCTTCTTAAACCTTGAGAGATCCTTTGAAATAGTCTTTTGGCACCTCTAAAATCTAGTGAAGATCTTCTCTTCTCGCCAATCAACGTAGCTTGATTGGATGAACCACATAAAATCTATGTTGATATTTTTTTTTATATTTCTCTATCATGTGCTTTATTTGTAACGTTTACTTATACTAAGTCCTATACTAGAATTTCCGGAGACACATGGGTAATTATTATACATCCCTACACGAACATGTTCATTACTACAACGTTTTAATTATAATAATTATATTAACATTTATAAATAATGCGTAATAATTTTATTATAATTTCTCTAAAAATATATATGTGGGTAAAATAATAAACGGCTAATTAAACTTTTACCCTTTTTTGAAATAGTGAAATTACTAATTCCTTCCTTTTTATTTAAAAATTATCAATACTCTCTCTCCAAAAATGTAATGTTTACCAATCCAAGGGCCGATGTCAACAAAAAATTTAAGTAAACTTCCTAATTTACCCCTAATCCCTTTTTAAGATTTGTAACTTGGAGGGGATGTGATTTGAATGTACTCAGAGAGAGGAAAATGAAATTAAACACTATAATTGTTGCATATCCATTGGAGCTAAAATAGTGTCATTTTCACAAGATTTTTGGGCATCTTTTATATATCGGAAATATTAACAACCGTTAGTATATCTTTTATATGAAATATTTCCTTATGTATGTGAATAAATCCAATTATGCAACCAACAATTTATATACTATACCGGCTTTCAATTTGCTTTTAAATTTTATATTTAGTCTATTGTTGCTAGTAATGTAATATTATTTTCATTTAATCTATCAACTCAAGTTGGTTTATACATATAACAAGCATTATATACGAATGGTTAATACCACGCGATAATCATCTCCCCTACAATTCCTATTACATAACATTTAACACCCTTGTATTTTTTTTTTTCAAAATATAACATATACTCCATTTGATTATAAAGATATCATTCAAACTATAGAAATATTAAAAATACACTCCTTCCTAAATATAAGTGTTACAAAGATGTCGGGGACTAAATGGTCATTTAATAATTAAAAACTTAATTATTACTTAAAAATTAAATCGATGCAAATGGTCAATTCACCACTTCCATTTGGATATTTCTTTTTAATAGAGCTTTCTTGGAGGAGAGGTATTGGTAATTTTTTAAATAATAGAGGAGAGTTGGCAATTACTATTTCGGAAGAGGTATAGATGTAATTAACCCAATAATAAAAAAAAAATATAATCCATATATGCTACAGTATAATACAAATATAATCTTTCGGCATTTAGTAGTTAAAATATGATTAGTATATTGAGTAATTACATAAATAATCTAACAATAGATAAGGTTTTAGTGGTTCTTAATTAAAGTGCGTTGATATTAAAAGATATTTTAAGGAGCACACATGAAAATATACCAAGTAGGACTAATGCTTTAAAAGGTCTACATTTTCTATATATAGTATAGATATAAATAATATATTAATTTAATTATCACTTAAAAAAAAATCAAAAAACATATCTTTGTCCAGACCAAATTCAGCTACTCTAGATTTCCGCATCCAGAAGGTCTAATAAACAAAGGGAGTCAAGTGTTGAACCTCCCAACCCAACAGCATCAACTACTTATTTTGTATTCACTAACCCACTTTTACTGTATGAAGTACTTTTAATTCTCCCAAAAATAAACCAAGTAAATTGTTTCAACTATATTCAGTCACAGCTTCAAACTTAGGAAAATTCTTGTGACATGTATACATGGTCCAAAGGGTTTTAATTCCATGAGGCCTGGTCTTCTCGTGGACTTCTCGATCGGGTTGAAAGAATATTGGAGAAATTTTATGCCAAGAACTAAGACCAATGACTAAGTCATATCATATACCTTTATTTTCCTTAACCTTTCTTCTACTCACCGTGTTCAACATAGGCAAAAATACTTTGAATATTATTTCCATAAGTCTTCCCATATTTATATATCGTAATCCAAATCATCAAAACCCACTAATTTAACCACCAAAATCCAGGATAAGAATATTACAAAAAACTAAAATTAATTATATACATTGATTTCAGGCAAATAACTGATATGGAGGAAACCCTGTCATGGCTCTTGTCTGGCTGCAGGTTGGCTAAAGACCTGGAACAGGACCTACCCAATTTGGCTAACCAGCCTGGTAATCTCCTGAGTTCTTGTGAAGAAATCATCAGGGTTTTTAGCAACGCCAGAGAGAGATTAATTAATTCCCAAGGGGTTCAAGATCAATGGTTGAGAAGCCGCGGAGCTAGCAGTGCAGGTGGTGAGACGGCGCCGTTGGATTTGCTCAATGCTCAAGGAGCTGTTGATGATAGGGGTAAGTATCTGGAAATTAGTTCTAAAATAAAAGGAATGCTGCAGGTCGAACGGCAGCCGCCGCCGCCTCCCTCTGGCTTGGAATTAATGGTCAGCGGGCCGAGTGGTGGAAGGGGTGGCACCGCGGGGGACGTTCAGGCTGCGCAAGATTCCAGCAGAGGTTCCTCTGCGCAGAGACAGAGGAGGAGGTAAGATGTTTTCTTTGCGTGGAAAATGTGCATGTTGATCTCTACGGGAATTACGCCTTTGATTTCCTAATTCAATTAGGTCTTGAATACTTTTGATTCCAATTTATTAGTGATGTCTCACATTTATGAGGTTTTTAATTTAAATGTTCTCTCGCATTACATTCTTTCACCCCCTCCTTTAAATTACTTAACGACAAAATTTAGAAACTAACTCCACGTGTCACGTGATGACCTTCTGCCATTAAGTATTTGACGGATAAGGATGAAAGGATGCGATGCGAGAAAAAATTAAATTAAAGTTCTCAATATGAGACATCACCAGTAATTATGACCAAAAGTATACAAGCCTTAATTTATGGGACTAAAATGACAAATTTCCTAGTATATATGCTTATGTTCTTTTTTTTTTTTTATACTTATTTATGGAAATTGAACAAAGATTCATGCTATTTATGTTAAAGGAACTTATAAAAAAAATTCAAATTTGGAGCTCTTCGGCGGTGAATGTTTTCTCTAATTTTGGGCGAGCTAAATTTGATTCATAATATGACGTATAGTGATAAACAAACTTAACCCACCTTGGTACGGCCGAAAAAGAATTCCCACCTTAAATAGGAGATTGATAAGATTGAAACTCTATGTTCGACTTGCTTGATTTATCAATAAAGAAAAAATTTACTGTCTATATATACTTCTAGAATAGTTCACTATTGTGTTTTTTTAACTCTTTATAAGCCTAATGTTTGGGATTTAAATTCTCCAATACAAATTGTAAACCTGACCAAAATAATCGTGTTTTATTTCTCTATTTTTTGTTGGCTAAGTTCTGCATATTTAAAATGATACGGATGAATATTCAAATATTCAAAGTCAAAATGGTCTCTTAAATTCCATTAACATAACATATATGGGTGCACTTGATCAATTCTTATGGGTACGATGAAGACATGGGTCTAAGGTAGGGACATTCTAGTTGACAAACTTCACATATTAGCATTTTCCATAATTTACTTTTCTTCCTTGTTCTTTCTTGGAAACAAGGAATCACCACAGTTTCTTTGAGCTCCTAAGAACTTGAGACTTATTATTGTAAATAAATAGACACTGTTCATGCAAAAAATAGATTATGTTGTGCAATTTAATTAAATATATATATTTAAATTCATAAACGACATGAAATGTTATGCATATATGCCATTTAATTTGATACATATTTAAATGAGCCACATAAAAATTTTCATTTAATATCAAGAAAAGCATGTGAAAATTCTCCTGGAAGATTATTTACTGTATTTATCACTGTTTACTTTTCTTCGTTCACATAGAACAAGAAATAAAGACATTAGTGACGATAGATTACATACGTTAGGCAACAAGAAATTTTATTTTATCAGAATTGTTGTCAAAAAATTTAACAATGACAAAATTTATGTTTAAATTGTTGCTATTGATAATTGATGACATATATAGTGATAAACTAATGATAATAAAAAATCATGTCACGAATTATAATCAGAATTTTCGTTGTTACGGTAAATATGTCACTGTCTAGCTAGTTGTCAATAGTGACAACAAACTATGTTACCTTTTGTCAACTATTGAACTATATTCTGACAAAATTATAAAGAATATATATTATCATTAAACTATGATTTTTGATAAAAAAAAAAAATTGTTTTCACTTAATAGACAATATTTGTGATAATTTTCATATCATCACTTTTTTAATTTTTGATCACCGTTTTATTTTTTTTTAGTAAAAGAATGTAGCATGAAATTTTTCTCTTCGTATACATGTAACTAGCTTTAAGCCTAAAAGGGCAAAAAACTTAAAAGTTTGTATCAACATACCATGTTCATTAAATATATATTTACTAATATCCACTGCACACTCGATGCATTTGCATAAATAATTAGTATGTGTTTCGTAATTATTAAAATCTAATGCAAACTTGATTTTAATTAGATTATGATAAATATATTAATATAAATATACACATAATTTATTTAATATAAACAAATAAATTAGTAAGTTAATTTTTTTTTTTATTTTGTGTGTGGTTATTAGGATAAATTAATATTAAGCATCATTTTAGACATTACACATGAAAATATATCACCTAAATAACTACCTTCGCATTCACACTTTGTATACAGTATAGATATTTCTTGAACATATTTAACTATTTTTCATTTGAATATTTAATTATTATCCCTGCTGAAGCTACTATCAAAATACTAGGCATCTTCGCCATGGAAAAATCGCTAGAAAATTCATTTTGTAGTTAGGGTTACTACAAATTTTTGTAGCTAGGAGTTAACCATGAGAATCTGCTTCGAATTTCACTGTGGTCAATTTCATAGCTGAATCCGAAGCGAATATTATAGTAGCTAACGTTAGCTACGAAATTGGCTGTAGCAAATAGTTTTGTCATTTTAAAAATTTACATTTATTAGGAAAAATTTTTAGTTTAATATGTAGCTCTAGCTATGAAATTAACGACTTAAATTACCTTCTTTTTTTTTTTCCCTAGTGGATTCCTGGCTTTTTTTTAGCCTTTTCTTTTTCTTTTCTTTTTTTTTAAGTTGAAAACGCACCATCAATACCGATCTTGTTAGAAGTTTACATTGGAAAAGTATAAGGGTGGTAGCCTCTTATATGCTCTTGGACAATTCCACTTCACAAGCTAACTTTTGGGGTTGAATTAGGCTCAAAGTTCATTTTTGATATGTTTTGGGAAAAACAAAAAAGGGTTTTGGATCTAACTTAGGAGACGTTTAGGTGAGCTTAAAGCTCTTCAAAATATCTTATAATTAGGATGTGATAAAGTGTTTGGTACAATTTTTTTAAAAAGAATGTTATTAGCTCCAAAATAAGGTATTAGAATCTTATAAGTTATTTTTAAGTTCTTTATATAAACCTTCATTTTTAACTATTCTAATTACAAAATAGCCATTACTAATATCTTATAAATTAAAAGAGTTTATTTTATCCAAATACTTTAACAACTTATTTTTAAAATAGGATCTAATATCTTATAAGCTCAAAAAAAATTTTATATGATATAGGAGCTTGTAAGATATTTTAAATAAGCGTAGCCAAATACCCTCTTAGAGGGTGTTTTAAAAATAAGCCGTCGGAGTGTTATGTATAAAATAAGATATTAGAGTTTATAAAATATTAATAATGACAATTTGATAATCAAAATAGTTAAAATTGAAGGAACATATTAAGATCTTACATATAGAACTCCTTACTTTTTCTACAAGAGCCTATAAGATCCTTTCATCTTATTTGAGAACTTACAATTTTTTTGAGAAAAAAATTACCAAACATTTTTGACATCTTAGTGTTATAAGGTGTTTTAGAGATCCTGCAAACTCACCCAAATACTCTCTTATTTATTCTCAGCCTATATATATCCGTCGCAGTGTACGGAAGAAAGAACGTATTTTGGTCAAGTTTGATAAACTAAAGGAATATCTTATATTTATTAGGCCATGTTACTATATATATGCTTGTGTGTGTGTGTGTGTGTGTGTGTGTGTGGGAGTAGCAAAACTTTGGAATTAACTAAAGATAATTTTTAATTAGTTACAATCAAATGATGATAATCCGTCAATTTGAATTTACCAAAACAGAAAAGATGAAGGTGAGAAAATAGTGAAGAGGGTTGCCGCTCCTCAGATGGGAAATCTGGATCTCCCTCCGGAAGATGGTTATACTTGGCGAAAATACGGTCAAAAAGAGATCCTCGGTTCCACATATCCAAGGTAATAATTAAAACATACTTTGATGTTTATTACTACGTATCCCATATTTTGTGCTGGTCCAAATTAATTTTGTTATCGTCAAAGTCCCGAGACTTGAAAGTGTCAAAGGCGTGCTTGAATTTAAGTCGTGGTTTTGGGGATTTCTTGAATTGAATACTCAGTCATGGTCGTGGTGCAGTACTCAACATGATTAATTCTAAGTAAAATTTGTAGGAAAAAGGAATTAACTTTTTCAATTTCAGGAGGAATATCTTGAAAATATTATTATTATTATTGTTATTATTATTTTATCTTCTTCAATTATAATAAGAAGAAGCCCCTATATATTATTACATGCTAAACATATCTATGTATGTCTCAATCATTATTTAATATTATATATACGCATTTACCTATTTAAATCTTTATATCAATAACATTTTAAATATTTACATCAATAACATTGTTATTTATATTTATCTAGGTGAAATACATATTACTCCCTTCTATTATTGCAAAGAGAAAGATCAACCCCAATGTTTTGCTAATTATAATATGCCCCCTATATTACTGTCTAGCATATCTAATAGTTCAAGAATACCCCCCATTATATAGTGATTTGGATTTAAAACTAGATTATTTCAAAGCATGGGGAAATATTTTACAATTGGAAAAATATAAGGGGTTATCTTCCTATTTAAATAATACAAGGGGTCATAAATATTTTACCCTTATAGCTCGGATTATTATTTTATTAATACAATAATAAAATCTTTTTTTCAGTTTAAAAGAGTAAACAACATAAAAAATTTGATATGATGCAGTAACTAAGGAGGAACTTCTTTCAAGACAAAAACACTGCCAAATTAATATTCACAAGTTGAACTAATTTAACTCTTTACAAATAAAAAAACAAGTAATAAGTGGCCCATAAATTAAAATACAAAACCCAAAAAACTGAAAGAGAGGCCATGTAGAAGTCCCAAATATAATGGTACAAATTTTCACCATCATAAATACATATTTAAGAATTTTCATTAATATTTTCTACCTTTTTTAAGCAAAGGTCTTCAACCATTTTTCTAATTTCTACTGAAAATTAAATTGAAATAATAATAAAAGGAATGTAATATGCTCCTAAAATCCCATCACAGGAGTTATTACAGGTGTACCCACCAAAAATTCTACGAGTGCCCCGCCAAAAAGCAGGTCCAAAGATTGGATGATGATCCGTTCACATTTGAGGTCACCTATCGAGGCACCCACACTTGTCACATGTCCTCCACCGCCCCTTCTGCTTCTGTGCCACCGCAAGAACATGGCCCATTGCCACCAACCTCTGCTATCGCCACCGTCCACCCACCCGTACCTGGCTTTTCTTCATCGCTCCCGACCAGTAATTGGCTTTCCATGCAAATTTTTCATGATCTTGGTGGCATTTCTGCTAGCAGCAGCAGTGGTGGTGCAGGACCATCCACCATCAGATTTCCCGAGTACCAACTTCCGGTGGCAGATATGGCTGATGCAATGTTTAATTCTGGCAGCAGCAGCAGCAATAGTATGGATCTCATCTTCTCTTCCATGGACCACAAGTGGGATTCTGAAGAAAAGAAAGACTGAATTAATTAATTATCACAATTAAAATTTAACAGAGCAGTATTTATAATTTGGTATTATGCAAGTAGGATAGCGTAATTAGCCTTTAAGAGGTTAATTTTTTTTTTAGGTGAATTTCGATTAGTCTCATCCTTTTAAGTTAACATTCACCACATCTAGTCAACAAATTTCTAGCATTCTAATAGTTTTTGTAGTTGATTTGATTCATTCAGTTTTGTTCTCTTGGAATTGACAATAATGGTGTAATTGTGCCTTGTATATTTTTATCAAATATATTATTTGAATTTATGATGGTCATCTTTTTAGTTGATATTCATTTTTGACTTTATATAATAAATAAGTATCAAATGTAAGTTTATTTTCTCATATTACCATATGTTTTGAAATTCTAAATTTAAAATCAAGAGAGTATTTTTCCAAATTCGGAGCAAAGGAAAAAAAGAAAAAAAAAAAAAGAAAAGAAAGAGAACAATGTCCAATCAAGAGGCTATTTTTCCAAATTCAGAGCAAAGAAAAAAAAGAGAGAGAGAGAACAGTGTCTAATCATTTTTGCTTGTAACGCTGATGCAATTCAATAGGGCCTACTTAGGGCTAGGGAATTAAATCATGCATGTAACTACAGTAAATGGCCAAGGCCCTCTTTGATAAGCAAATTTATGTGCGGCTTTGACATTTAGAACACTCTAAAATAACAATTGATATGCACCGTTACGGAAGAGGGCCTACCCGGAGTACCCTGGGCCTGCACTGCTACAGCATTTAGTGTATTTTGTGACTCTGGCTTCCATGGGTTTGATTGAAATCTAGTTTTGGAGTTTCACTTTGCCGTTTGCATGTAATTACCGAATTGTTCTTGCTTTTCTTTTATCCAATGATAAGTTGCATAAATCTCATTTATAATGTATTATTTTCTTATGTGTTTAATAGTTTAATCGCTTGATTCTTGGATTTTAATTCATATTTTATGTATTAAGAAGTAGATTGAAGAATTGAACAAAAAGGAATTTCAAATCAAGTGTTTGGCATGGTTAAAGTTAAAGTCATATTTGTTAAAAAAGATAAGAGACCGAACGAAGAAAAAAATTAGTGCAGAAAAGCTTTGCAGTTAAGGCAAGGGCATGCCTAAAATCGGAGCTATCTAGAGTGCATGGCAGAAATAATAAGAAGAATTTGACTTGGGCCACTATTTAATAATTTTCATCAGGGTTCTATTTTGTTTTTTTGTTTTAAAAGTTTATTTTCACTATGTTTCTTTGTTTATTAGGATTCTTTAAAAATTGACTTAATTTAGGAAAAGAATTCTTTTTTGGTTCTTTCTTTTGAAGGGATTAGTTGCTTATGCAAGGGAAACCCAGGAGTCTTTTCACCATCCAAGTTTAGATTTAGCTTTAGGATTTTATTTTCTCCGTAATTTTCGAATTCTTATGTTTTTTTTTCAAGTATGAGTTGCTAAACTCTTTCATCTAGTCAAAGATCATTGAAGTTTTGATTTTTCGAAATTTGTGAGATCTAATTTATTCTTTCTTATTTTTTTATTTTTGGGTCTTCATATATTTTCTAATTTCATCATAAATATTCAGGTTAAATTTAGGGCCCGTATTTGATAGCTTAAAATGTTTGCCTTGCTAATTAGGACTTTAAATCTATAATTGTTCAAATAATTAGTAGCAAATAGCATGATTGAGTATAAGAAAAGATGCTCAATTCATGTTATGAAAATATACGATCTAGTCTAAATAAACCCCGCTTGTGTGCATTTGTTGTTGGAATTGGTCGCTCCTCTATTTCTTTAATACTGTTGATAATTTAAATCCTAAGAGCTTTTTAAGGATTGTTTATTCGCAAGGGAAATAATCAACGAGCTTTTCTTGGTTATAAAGAAGGTAAAAAGAGGCAGGTTATTAGGCCATTCCCAAGCAACTATAACCAATTTATCCAAAGATAAAGAAACTCATAATTGCATCAATGATCGAATTTATGAACTAAAACAAAAATTACTCATTGGCTAGACTTTCATTCATAATCGTTTAAATCTTTTTTCTTTCTTTTTTTTTTAACAAATTATTTTCTTTAAAATTTTCTAATTCACTGTTTCATAGAAAATCCCCCTTTTTTCGTTTAACAAATTTGAAAAAATAAAATTGACCAATCTCTATGGCTATGACCCTATTCACTACTATTTACAAACCATATTTTAGAAGTAGGAATTTTATTTGTGATTGGATTTGACACCCACCAAATTTTGGTGCCGTTGTTGGGGATTGGTACCTTTAAATTTTATTTCTTGTGATGCTTCGATCTTCTCATACAAGTGAACTTCAATATGATTCGAAAATCGAGAAGACCGCTTGGAAACTAAGAAGAAAACCAAGTTGTAGAATAAGCAAGCATTTTCTTTGTCCTCGAAATTGGATAAAAGTATTGATTTGATCAAATCCAGTGATCCTTGAAAGGAAAAAGCAATGGCCAACGAAAGAACTCTGGGAGAACTAGTTGTGCCAGATTTGACTCAACAATCACTTTGTATCGAGTACCTTGAATTAGATGTGCCGTATGAGTTGACATCTGGACTGATCCACTTACTGTCTACCTTTCGTGGTTTAGAGAATGAAGACCCTCATAAGTACTTGAAAGAACTTCATGTCGTGTGCTCGAGTATGAAACCAGGAGCCGATCAAGTTACGAGCATTTTCGTTTTCACTTGGCAACAGGGCAAAGGATTGGCTTTTATCTTTGTGCTAGTTCCGTCACGACATGGACAGATATGTTAAGGTTGTAACTTGACAAATTCTTTCCTGCTTCTTTAGTATCAAGTTACGAGCATTTTCGTTTTCACTTGGCAATAGGGCAAAGGATTGGCTTTTATCTTTGTGCTAGTTCCGTCACGACATGGACAGATATGTTAAGGTTGTAACTTGACAAATTCTTTCCTGCTTCTTTAGCTACTAACATTAGGAAAGAAATTTGTGAAATAAAACAAAGGGACACAGAAAATGCTCCATGAGTATTGGGAAAGATTCAAACAATTGCGTTTGAGTTACCCTAAACACAGAATTTCTGAATAACTCCTAATCCATACTTTTATGAGGGACTTCTATAAATGGAGAGAAGGATGGTGGATGCAGCTAGTAGAGGTGCCATAGTAAAGAAGACTCCTAGTGATATTAGGAATCTGATTTCTATAATGGCTACAAACTCTCAACAATTTGGGTTTTCAACAGGACTCTTTAAGGAGAGTTAATGAGATAAGCAATTCATCCCGTGAACATCAGATCTCCAATCTAACTTCTCTCATTTAACAATTGGTTACAGGCTAGATGTATCAAGTCAAATCTTGCATTGGATTTGTGCTAACACTGGTAATCCAATTGATATGTGTCCTATACTCTAGGAAGATTTTTGTGCACAAATCAATGCAGTTTGGGGATTTCCTAAACCACCGCAAAGGAAATATGATCCCTTCTTAAATACCTACAATCCAAGATAGAGGGATAATCTAAATCTGAGTTATGGAACGAGGCTGTCAAGTTATCAAAACTTTCAACACAAACAGCCTTCTCCTGACCAACATCCTTTCTCAAATTCATGTATGTCTCTTGAAGGCATTGTTAAATCACTTATAATTAACACACAATAATTTCAACAAGAGACAAGAATCAACATCCAAGAGACAAGAGTAAGCATCCAAGAAATGAGAGCAAGCATTCAAAACTTGAAAAAATTAGTCAGTCAACTAGTCACCTCTTTGATTAGATTATATTCCCAAGGGAAATTACCTTCAAAAACCATAGTCAACCCCAAGCAAAACGCTTGTCCGATCACCTTAAGGAGTGTTGAGCAATTGAAAGAACCCACTTCCTAAGTGCAAGGACCTGCGTATATTTTCTATCCCTTGCAAAACAAGTAACATTAAAATTGCAAGGGCCATGTGTACATTGTGCCTCTTTCTATTTATTCGTCTTTAAACGTTGGCCCAATAAAGTAAACAAGAGTAGTTATCCAACTTGCTGATAGATTTGTCGTGTACCTTGAGGGAGTTTTAGAAGATGTGTTAGTACAAGTTAATGGGTTGGTCTTTCTTGCCGATTTTTATGTGCTTATATGATGGAGGATAATTCTCCAAATTCAATCCAAATCTTTCTAGGAAGGCCTTTCCTTAAACATCTAGGACAAAAATTGATGTGTTTGATGGCACGCTTACCCTGGAATTTGATGGTAACATTATTGAATTCGATATTAACACCACAAAAAATCTTAGTAATGTGTTTGGTGTTTTTGCTTTGGATGTTGCTAACTCTTTCAATCATGAGATGTATGACTCGAGTAATAATGTCTATGAGAATTCAAGAATTTTCACAAAGACAAGACAAGGTACTTTCAAGAACGAGTGGATTCTAGGAACAAAATCTCAATTGGACAAAAAGTTTCACTTTTTCGATTGAAATTATTTCCTGGTAAATTTCATTTTAGATGGATAGGGCCTTTTATTATTATTAATGTGTTTTCTCATAGCACAGTTGACATAAAAAGTTTGGATACAGAAAAATTTTTCAAAGTCAATGGGCATCGCTTGAGACCTTTTCTAGAAAGCCCCCAAGCATACAACATTGATGAATTCTGCTTGGGGAGTCCGAACTATCACGAATGAAGGATCACCACATCTAGCCAAAGATGTTAAAGAAATGCACTTTTTGGGAGGTAGTCCAAATTTCAACTAGATGTTTTATTTTTATATTTCTTTCATTTAGATTTTGTCGTATCGCATCTTTATCTTGCTTAATATCATTGATTTTGTTGTCTTTTGGCACAGGAAATAGGTCTTCGTTAATTAGTGGGAAGTGATTTATAAGTCCAAATTACAAATTTTTTAGACAGAAGAGATCCACTGATAAGGCATGCTCATGCCTTAAACTATAACCTCTTCTGCCTTCTTTACTCTCTTGGATAGACGAAGTTCCTCAGTAGGGCATGCCCACGCTTTAACCCCTGACTTCTTTTGTCCCATTATCAAAGCCTTATCTTTGTTCTATTATTTGATTATCTCGTATTTTGTTTTTCCTTTATTTGTCATAAATCAAAAAAAGAAGAAAAAGAAAAAAAGGAAAAAAGATTCTGAACATGGCCTAGTACCAAACCGCCTAGGTCTTTTTCCTCTTCCTTTCCCAATACCCACCACTATCTCTCCTCACCACCTCATTTAGCCACAATACATCTGGTAGCTATCGTGGCGAAACACCCTTTTCCGTTCACCACCATCGCCCCACACTCAGCTCTGCCCACACCATCCCTCACACCGTCACCACCATTACACACAACCAACCTTAATCTCTCATTAGTGCCATCTTGTTTTATTATATTTCTTCTTTTTAATTTTTCTTTATTTCTACTGTTTGGATAAAAAAAGTCGAAATCAAAAATAGAATTAGGAAAACAACTCAACACCCCTGCTCTAACGCCTATCTCCATCGACACCACACATACACACGCCGCATCAACTCTGACGCTGCACCACTACACACTGCCAAATCTACCTTCAAACACCCATATCCTCTTTTTCTCCAACCACATCCACTGGCACGCCATAAGCTTGGACAATGAGATTGAAATAAAGGGCACACAAACCCCTCTTCGTCTTATTAGGGAAGTCCCTCTCTAACACTCATTTTGTCTCTTTCTCTTTTTATAGATTGAGGACAATGTATGATTCAAGTGTGCAGCATGGGATTTGGACTCATATTTCTCATCTTTTATTCTAAACATGTTAAGCTATTTATCTTCATATCTGCTTTGCTTTATTCAATCTTTTTTTCCAAAATATAGTCATGTTCTAGTTCTTGTTTGTGATTTTTCTTTGGTTCTTTTTTCTTTTGTTAACACCTACCTTAAGGCAACCTGAAAACACTTAAACCAGATTGAGATACGATTTGAGATAAGCATGAATAGTTGAGTTATTATTTGTTATACTATAATTGGTTGTCTTGGTGATTGACATGAATAAAAAATTGCTTGAAGATATCAATAATTACCACCCCAAATAAGCTTTTGAGCCAAAAAGTATTGCATTCATTTCTTCTGACTAGTAGTCATACGTAGTTTGATATTTGCCAAAACTTGCTCTGACATTTGTGGTGAGTTTACTTTGTTGATTTGAATGCTGTAAGATGATAAGGATGATTAGGCACGACCATTTCAATTATCAAAAAAAAAAAAACAAAAAGTGATGGCATTATCTTCATTACTCCACTAATCCCCAAAGGTGATTATGAGTGGGGATAATAACCATCTAGACTCGTGACTGGTTGAGTAATAGGGTAGATTGACCACAAGTGTTTGTTCTCACGTAAAAAGGTTGGATGACATTCTAGACACGTTGTGGTTGATTGAGTAATCAAATATATTCACAGCAAATGTTTGTTCTTGCATAAAAAAGTTAGCTAACGACTCGAATAAAGTGCCAAAAAAAAGAGAATAAGATATTTCTTTTCATCCTTAGCATTTCTTGCATTCGACTTATTAATCTTAATGACGTGATGTCTGGGCAAGCCTATGGTGAATATCTCTCTATGTGTTGACTTGAAAATTCATTGATCTTGAGCATCTTGAACACCTAGTGTGAATTTGATAAGTGTTGATTCCCTATTGCATTTTGATTTCAAAAAAGATTGTTAGGGCAGCCTATTGTTGTGTGATTTGCAGGAATTTAGTCTATGAATTGCTTATTCCTTACTTGTATTTGAATTCAAGTATATGAACCACAATGATTTGGGTTGTCTCAAGTGTGGGGGAAGATGTGATAAGGAAGAATAATGAAGAGAATTGATGCACTTGAACTATTGCATGCTTGAGAAAATGCGTGGTCTAAGTGTGGGGGAATTTGATAAGTTCCATAAATCTCATTTATAATGTATAATTTCTCAATGTGTTTAATAGTTTAATTGCTTGATTCTTGGATTTTAATTCATATTTTATGTTTTAGGAAGTAGATTGAAGAATTGAACAAAAAGGAGCTTAAAATCAAGTGCTTGGCATGGTTTAACCTAAAGTCATATTTGTTGAAGAAGAGAAGAGGCCAAAATGAAGAAAAATAATTGGTGCAGAAAAGCTCTGTAGTTAAGGCGTGGACACGCCTTAAAACTTGAACTGTCTAAAGTGTTTAGCAGGAATAATTAGAAGAATTCGACTTAGGCCACTATGTAATAATTTTCATTAGATTTTATTTTGTTTCGTTATTCTAGAAGTTTATTTTTGGTATGTTTATTTATTTATTTGGATTCTTTAAAAATTGACTTAATTTAGAAAAATGGTTCCTTTTTGGTCCTCCCTTTTGAATGCATTAATTGCTTATATAAGAGGAACCTAAGTGTCTTTTTATCATCTAGCTTTAGATCTAGCTTTAGGATTTTATTTTCTCTGCAATTTTCAGATTCTTGTGCTTTTCTTTCAAGCAAGAGCTGCTAAACTCTTTCATTTAGTTAAGGATAAACAAAGTTTTGGTTCTTCGAATTTGTGAGATTTAATTTATTTTTTCTTGTTTATTTATTCTTGGATATTCATATATTTTCTATTTTCATTATAAATATTCAGGTTTATTAAATATAGGGCCATATATGATAGCTTAGAATGTTTGCCTTGCTAATTAGGACTTTAAATCCTTAATTATTTAGATGTTCTAATACTTAGTAGCAAATATATGGTTAAGTATAAGAAAAGGTGCTTGATTCATGTTATGGAAATATATGTTAGAGTAGTGCCCTGCAACCAATTAGATTTTGTTTTATAATTATTGTCTGTGTGTAAACAGTCTTATTTTGTAATATAAATAAAACAGCCATCTTCTTCATATCCTCATAAATTTTCTCATCAACAATCAATATGGAAGAAGTCCTCTAAATCATATAAGGCTATGAGGCTAGGTCATGCATATGATGATGATTACAAAACTAATCTTTAGATGTCTTGATTTTAAATTCTCTACGTCATAGAATCTTTATACGAGAGCATCTTGGATTCGGTTAGACTTGCACTAACTATGCATGATTCAAAGAGTTGAATCGTTGCCCCGTTTCATGGATAATCGATGTAGTTGATACCAGTGCATGTTAGTGGATACTTGTTAGAAGAACAAGTTTACTAAGAGACCCAACATAGAGAATTCCATACGATAACAGTAGTGGTATTCACTGATGGATTATTCTATCTTATAATAGAGCATATAATTAGTTCTCAGACTTGAAGAACCATGGTAACCTCATGGTAGGTCCTTGTTTTTTAATGTGCATCTTGATCACTGATTAGTAGATCGTATGAGGTGCTCGTTGGGTGCAAGCTATCTATGAATAGAGGTTTGTGAGTTTCAAGGAAGGATCCGTTTTCTCATTTTGATAAATAAGTATATCTCTTATATTTTCTATGATGATTCGATTCAATAAAATCCTTGCGCAACGTAGTATGTCGATTTGGAAAGGAGTTTCCAAAGTTAGGGATACAAATGAATCAAGTATTAAGAATAGATGCATAGTTATTAGGCTATTAGGGCCGCCAAAAATATCTTAACCCTAGGCCGCAATCAGGAGATGAAAAATAGAGGGACCGTATTCGCGCGGCATGCGTAAGTAGGCGATGTTCACACCATAATTAATTTACCAATAATTGGGCTCCATAGACCTGTGGTTAGACATTGACTATGGAGATTGGGTACTATATAATTAATAGAGATTAATTTTATATGTGATTAATTAAATAGTTTAATTAATCAGAAACCATAAAAGTTATACGCCCATGTCTAATTAATTGATGAACTTAATGGGTCACACGCCTTCCTCGATTTAGTCACGGTATGAATTTAAATGGAGATTCTCTAATTAGATTAGAGATAATCGCCTGAATTAGACTTAGGCAAAATAATTTTAGGGATTGCATAGTTGATGCAATTGGTAAATTTAGTTACCTATCTAAGGAGTTATTTGTAGATGGCTACGTCTCATGGGTCTATGAATAATTCTTAAGGGCTCTAAAATCTACTAAAAAAAATATGATTACCCAAATTTTATGAGAATGCATAAAATTTGAAGAAAATAGTGGGAGGTAACTCATGATACAAGACCATATCATGTTTAAATATATTGCACGAATAAATGCTTATATTCTCTTCTTCGCTTTTGTAGATTTTTAAAATCAACAAATTCAAATGACTAAAAATTCACTCCCCGTAATTTTGTAAGCTAATAAACTCACCGGTCCCAACTATAGTGATCGGTTTCGAAATTTAAAATTGTGTTTGATTTTGAAAAGAGGACTTACGTTTTGACTTAAAGTCCTCCTAATACTATTCCCGATGATGCAATAGAAGACATGCGAGAAATCGTTAATCGTTGGCGGGAAGATGATCTTCAAACTCGATATCTAATGTTGGCATCAATGTCAAGTGAACTCCAAAAGTTTCACGCGCACATGAAGCATGCTAGTGAGATACACATGCACTTAGAGGAGTTATACTCAGTGCAAATGCGTTATGAACGTTAAAACACCAAGAAATTGTTTAGGGCACGAATGGTTGAAGGATCAAGTGTTCACAAGCATGGTTTGAAAATGATTTCTTTAATTGAAAAGCTCAGGAAACTTTATATTATTATGGATAATGATCTTTACATAAACTTGTTCCTTCAATAATTGCCAAGCTCATTTGACCAAATCATCATGAATTTCAACAAGAGTAAACTCGATATGACGGGTTAACGAGTTAGTTAATATACTTGTCATGGCCGAGTCTATTATGAAGAAAGATAAGATGGTATTGGTTGCTTCAATTTCTAAGGCACATAAGGGCAAGTCGGGAAAAAGAAGAAGAAAAGTTCTTCTTCTAAAGGAAAACAAGTTCCAAAGCCATTGGGTGGAATAAAAAAGAAAGCCAACACTAAAGAGGACAAATACTTTTATTGTGGAGAAATTGGACATTGGAAGAGGAATTGTAAGAAGTATTTGGCTTATTTGAAAAATGGTATGTTCTTTGTTTAAGTTAATCTTTCGATTAATGGTGATACATGGGTATTTGATACCGCGTATGGTTTTTGCCTTTGCAAGTTATTGCAGGGAATGCAGAGGCCAAAAATGCTAAGTAAAGGGGATGTGATCTTTAGAATGGAAAATGGTACAAGAGTTGATGCTGAAGCCTCAGGCCTAGTTATTTTAGCTTGTAACAATGAAAAGTTGGAATTAAACAATTTTCTCTTTGTACTGTCTTTGTTAAAGAACATCATTTCAATTCTCGTGTTGGACAAAGAAAACTATGAATTTTCTTGCAAGAATGAAAAATATTTTCTTTCTAAATATGGTTCTTTAATTGTTACCAGTACACTAACAAATGAGCTTTACACCTTAGATTCTAATTATAACTATTACAATTCAACAAGAGAACAAAAAAAAATCAGATAACTATAACCAAGCATACTTATGGCATGCTAGGCTTAGGCACATTTCCAAAAATAGGATAAGTAGGTTAGTTGCCTTAGAGTCACTTTCTATAAGTAACATTGATGAGTTACCGACTTACGAGTTTTGTTTAAAGGGAAAGATGACTAAGTCACCGTTTGTTGGACAACCAGAACGTGCCATTAAACCTTCAGAACTAGTTCATACGGATGTATACAAGTCACCAAAAGTTAGTGCTCGAAGTGGTTATAATTACTTCATTACATTCACCGACGATTATACACGTTTTTGGGCCGGTGTTTCTCATGAAGCACAAGTTCGAAACTTTTGAAATGTTCAAAATATATAAGAATGAAGTAGAGAAACAACTCGAACTAAGTATAAAAACTCTTCAATTCGATCGAGAAGGTGAATACTTGAGTGACGAGTTTCTTGGTTATCTAGAAGAGAATGAGATTTTCTCACAGTGGACTCCTCCTGCTGCACTACAGTTGAATGGTGTGATAGAACGTAGAAACCATACCTTGTTGGACATAGTGCGATTTATGATGAGTTTCACAGATCTTCCTCTTTCATTTTGGGGCTATGCCCTCAAAATGGCAACAAAATTACTTAACATGTTATCTTCTAAGTCGGTGCCCAAAACGTCACATGAGATGTGGTATAACAAAGCACCCTCATATTCTTATTTGAAGGTATGGGGGTCTCCTGCCTATGTTAAGAGACTAGTGGGAGATAAGATGGATACTAAATCCACCTTATGCAGATTTGTGGGTTATTACTTTTATGATCAGTTGGAACAAAAGGTGTTTGTTTTGAGAAATGCCACCTTTTGCGAGAAGAATTTTTTATTAGATAGAAAAGGCAAAAAGTGAAACTTGATGAAATTCACAATCAAGAAGAAAACCCACAACCAACAAAAGCAGATGAATCTCAAAGCACATAACTTTTCGAAAGGTCTAAATGAATTAGGAGAGACCCCAAAAGGTTCGAATTTTTTCGTGAGACCAGTCAATCGAATAGTGATCTCAATACCTATGAAGAAGCTATGTCAAACATAAATTCGAGACACTGGCAACAAGCTATGCAATCCGAAATAGACTCCATGTACTCTAATAAGGTTTGAACCTTAGTTGATCCACTGAAGGGTATGGTACCCGTTGAATGCAAATGGATCTTCAAGCATAAATTGGGAGTTAATGGTGAAGTTGTGACATACAAGGCAGGATTGGTGGCTAAAGGATATACCCAGCGACTGGGTATAGACTTTGAAAAAATTTTCTTGCCTGTTGCAATGCCTAAGTTTATTGGAATTTTGCTTGCTATAACTGCATACCATGACTATGAGATATAGCAAATGGATGTGAAAACAACTTTTCTTAATGGTAACCTTGATAAAAATATTTATATGGAGCAATCAGAGGGCTTCACATCCAAGGGAATCGAGCAAAAGATTTGCAAGCTCCAAAGGCCCATTTATGGACTTAAGCAAGCATCTCGAAGTTGGAACATATATTTTGATAAGACAGTCAAATGTTTTGACTTTATAAAAAATGTGTATGAACCTTGTGTGTATAAGAAATATAATGGGAGTATGGTGTAGTTTGTAGTGCTTTATGTAGATGACATCCTACTCATTGGGAATGATGTGAGAATGTTAGAGCATGTTAAAGCATGGTTGTCTATATAATTCTCCATGAAAGATTTGGGAAAGACGTCTTTTGTATTGGGAATACGGATCTATAGAGATAGATCGAAAAGATTGTTGGGGCTCTCCCAAAATCTGTACATAGATAAAATACTAAAGCGGTTTAGTATGGAAGAATTCATGAGAGGGTTCGACATGGACTGCATCTATTTAAGTCTATGACCCCAAAGATGGAAGAAAAGAGACGCAAGATGTCTGGCATACCTTGTGCCTCTACTATAGGAAGTTTAATGTATGCAATGCTATATATGAGACCGGATGTAGTGTACGCTCTAAGTGTTACGAGCCGTTTTCAATTCAATCCCAGTGAGAGTCATTGGAGTGCCATAAAAATAATTCTCAAGTACTTAAGAAGAATCTAAGAATTGTTTCTCGTTTACATCAGAAAAGAATTGAAATTAGAAGGGTTTTCGGATTCTAGCATCCAATCCGATATAAATGACAACAAATTTATTTTTGAATTTATATTTTGCCCTAATGGCGGCGCGATAAGTTGGAAGAGTTCCAAGTAAGATACTACGACTGATTCAACCACTTAGGCGAAATATATAGCATTATCGATGCTGCAAAAGAGGGTGTTTGGATGAAAAACTTCTTCTAAGAGTTAGATATAGTTCCTAACATGGTCGAGCCAGTTGTTATCTTCTGTGACAACAATGGAGCCATCGTGCAAGCAAAAGAGCCAAGATCTCATAGCGATCTAAGCACATAATGAGGTGTTATTACTTGATCCGAGAGATCATTGATAGAGGCGACATAAGAGTGGAACTCGTTGCCTTAGAAGAGAATGTAGCAGATCCACTAACTAAGCTGCTTATCCAAAAAATCTTTGAGAGACGTCTTGAGAAGATAGGCCTAAAGACTATGAGTAATTGGCTTTAGGGCAAATGGAAGATTGTTAGAGTAGTGCCTCACAGCCAATTAAATTTAGCTTTATAATTACTGCTCTTGTGTAAACAGTCTTATTTTTACAATATAAATACAATGGCCATCTTTTTCATATTCTCATAAATTGTCTTATCAACAATCAATATGGAAGAAGTCCTCTACATCATATAAGGCTATGAGGCTAGGTCACGCATATGATGGTGATCATGAAATTAGTCTCTAGACGTCTTGATCTTAAATTCTCCATGTCATAGAATCTTTGACACGAGGGTATATTGGATTCGGATAGACTTGCACTAACGATACATGATTCAAGGAGTTGAATCGTTGCCCCATTTTATGGATAATCAATGTAGTTGATACCGGTGCATGTTAGTGGGTACTTGTTAGAAGAACAAGTTTACTGAGAGACCCAACATAGAGAATTTCATAAGATAGCGGTAGTGGTATTCGGTGATGGATTATTCTCTATCTTACGATAGAGCATATAATTAGTTCTTAGATTTGAGGGACCATAGTAACCTTATGGTAGGTCCTTGTTCTTTAATGTGCATCTAGATCACTGATTAGCGGGTTATATGAGGTGCACGCTAGGTGCAAGGTATTTATGCATAAAGGTTTGTGAGTTTCAAAAAAGGATCTGTTTCATTGTCTTGATGAACGAGTATATCTCCTATATTTTCTATGATTATTTGATTTAAGAAAATTCTTGCGCAAGGTGGAATGTCAATTTGGAAAGGAGTTTCCAGAGTTGAGGGCATAAACGAATCAATCATTAAGAATAGATATATAGTTATTGGGTTACTGGGGTCGCCGAAAATATCTTAACTTTAGGCTGCAATCGGGAGATGGAAAATAGAGGGACCGTATTTGCATGGCATGCGCAAGTAGACGAGGTTCACATCACAATTAATTTACCAATAATTGGGCTCTATAGACCTGTGGTTAGACATCGACTATGGAGATTGGGTACTATATAACTAATAGAGATTAATTCTATATGTGATTAATTAAATGATTTAATTAATCAGAAACCGTAAAAGTTATGAGCCTATATCTAATTAATTGATGAACCTAATGAGTCACACGTCTTTCTCGATTTAGTTACGGTATGAATCTCAGTGGAGATTCTTTAATTAGATTAGAACTAATTGCCTAAATTAGATTCAGACAAATGAAGAGAGATTTTGACTAAAAGTCAAAATGTTTGACCAAAGTCAAAATTAGTCTTCTTGAATAGATTAATTTGAAGAGTCAAATTATTCTATTTAAATTAATGGTTAATTTAATTCAATTAATTTCAATGGTTGAATTAATTAATTAGAAGATAAATTAAAGTAGGAGAGAAATAAAATTAGGTATTTAAAGTTAATTAGAATTTATGCAGCACTTTAATTAATAGTTAATTAAAATGCCATATAGATTAACCAACTTAGATGCCAAGTAAGCTAAGATATTTTGAAAAGAAAAATTTAGATTTTTCCATCCAAAATTATCTTGCCAACTAAGCATTCAAATTGGCAAGGATCACACTTTAAATACCAAACAATAACCACCACTACACAACACCCACATTTTCGGCCATAAGGAATTTGCAGCTGAAAGTTGATTTTCCCTCTAACTCTTATATGTTCTCTCATATTCTCCCATAGATTCATACTTAAATTTAGTCTCTAACCATAGATCTTAAGTGCTAATCAAATAGGAAGAGTGGATCTACCATTAGACATGCAAAATCCACTTGGTTTAGATGATCAAAAGTTGATCACACATCAAAGACAACTCACGGTTTTGGGAGAGTGGTTCGATTTCTTGAGAATTCAAGAAGATTTGAAGATTCAATTGGAGAATTGAAGATTTGATCAAGATTTGGATTGGATCTATCAAGCTTGAAGTGGATCAAAGGTTGATCAAGTAAAAGAGAAAAGCTTTAGGCTCTCAAGAGTTGTGTTTAGCCAAGCCTGATTTGAAAGCATCAAAGGTTGGTTTCCTTTTCTCTAATCTAAGTTCTAGGCTCATATGAGGATCTTTTGAAAATTTAGACATTTATTCATGTTGATGAATGTATTTTCCACTGCGTTTGTTTTTGTTTTAGCCTAATCTTCACTTTCAACATATGATATAGTCTAAATAAACTCCTCTTGTGTACGTTTGTTGGCTAAAATTGGTAAGCCCTCTAGTTCTTAATACTGTTGGTAAATTAAATCCTAAGAGCTTCTTTAAGGTTGTTTATTGGCAAGGAAAATAATCAACGAGCTTCTTTTCATTATAGAAAAACTAAGGAGAAACAGCTTATTAGGGTGTTCCCGAATAACCATAACCAATTTATCATAAAGAAACTTATATTTGCATCAATGATCGAATTCATAAACGAAAACTGAAATTATTCCTTGGCTAGACTTTCATTCGTAATCGTTTAAATCTTTCTTTTTACGGGTTATTTTCTTTAAAATTTTCTAATTCATTGTTTCATAAAAATCCCTCCTTTTTTCAGCAATTTTGAAAGAAATAAAATTGACCAATCCCTATGGATATGAACCTATTACTACTATTTACAAATCATATTTTTGGAGTAGGAATTATATTTTTGATTTGATTCAATGCCTATCATCCAGTTACAAGATTGCCCACATAACGTTGTTTAAACACTAGTGAACTGCCTTTATTATTATTATTATTATTTTTGAATTGGGAAAAATTAGTGGTGGCCTCTCTCGTGTATAACCCTACCTCGATCTCTACTCAATAGTCCACCGGCTTTTCCTTGTTCTTTGACGCTCTAGTAGGTGAGTTCCACTTTTTCCGTTCTTTGGATGTGGTGATGGTGTATGGTTAACGATTTGATTTCCTTTCATATAAGGGCTGGAACCCATGAATACTTAAATAAATCATTCATCTGCTATTTTTGAAGTTTCCCTTAGCCTCGTTTCACTTGTCTTTCCTTTCTCTTTCACTTCTTATATGCTGTTGATGTGGTGTTCATGTTAGTTTTTGAATGGAGCTCTTGTCTTGGTACTAATTGTTTGCCTGAATTTGAATGCATTTTGGTTTGTGGCTTTTCAAATGTTACGCAAGTTAGGGACAACTTGTAAATGGTATGCAATTTTGATGCTTAACTTGGTAAGCAATAGGTGTGTTTATCTGCTTGAATATAACTGTGTATTCATTGTCGTTGTATCTTATGTCATTGCATATGAACACTTACACGATGCGATAGTACTCTCAAAGCTTTACCGATACGTTGATGATTCTGATAATGAAGATCTTATTGGACTATACTTAAATATCTTTCTATTTTTTGATTTTAAAATGTTTCCATTACAGCTCAATTTGCTAATTTCTATGCCCTTATGTTAAGCAACAACTATATTGTTCATGATTAAACCGAATATAGGATTGGCCTTCATCGAACATCATGGATTGGAGGTGTAAAATTCATATTATCTTGTGGTTAATGTATTTACAATGCCCGTTGTGTACATGTATTGTTTGTTCTATTATATATACATATAATGATTGGATAATTGTCAGCGTAGAACAACTAGAACTCATAGAAAGTGGAGTCTCATTTCAAAGATCCTTGATCAACTTAAGCATATCGTAGAGCTTGTTAAGTTGAATGATCAATCATGTATCAGTAATGTTCATATGAATAGGGATGCCTTCTTCAGGCTATGTTATCCACTTGAAAACTTAGGTGGTTTGCAAAATAAGAGATTTGTTACCGTACCGAGAAAGTTGCATGTTTTCTACTGTCTTTACACATGATTGTGAAGCATAGCTTCAAGAGATATGGACGCATTATAAGCAAGTACTTTAATCAGACGTTAAGGGCCGTTATTATCCATAAGCACATTTCTCCTTGTTGAGCCTCACCTAGTTGGTGATGACAACAATACCAACATTGGAAATATTTTAAGGTATATTAATACCTGTTGTTTAATTATCGAACATATGTACTGTCCTTTAAATTAAGTTTCTAGCAAATTTTATACTTCTAGGGTTGTCTCAGTACACTCGATGGGATGTATGTTGAAGTTTGAGTTTGTCGCAGTGATCAAGCTCTTAATAGGTCTTGGAAGGGTATGATTGCAATTAAGGCACTCAATGTGTGTAATCGTGATATGAATTTTATGTACATTTGGGCTAGATGGGAAGGATGAGTTGCTGATAGTTAGGTTTTACATGATGCATTTAACAGATCTTGTGGCCTTCGAGTGCCTACTGGTATAGGTTATATTTATTTGATACTTACTATAATCTATCTAGATTATATTTAAGTATCATATTTTTATGAATACACCTAATAATTCATATCAATTCTTTTGTTTAGGGTGCTACTAGTTATGGAATGTAAGGTTTACAAACTCTGATGCATCTCTTGTTAGAGTAGTGTCCCGCAGCCAATTAGATTTGACATTATAATTACTGCTCTTGTGTAAAAAGTCATATTTTTGCAATATAAATAAAATGGCCATCTTCTTCATATCCTAATGAATTGTCTCATCAACAATCGATATGGAAGAAGTTCTCTAGATCATATAAAGATATAAGGCTAGGTCACGTATATGATGGTGATTATGACACTAGTCTCTAGATATCTTGATCTTAAAATTCTCCAGGTCATAGAATTTTTAACACGAGGGCATCTTGGATTCAGATCGACTTGTACTAACGATGCATGATTCAAAGAGTAGAATTGTTGCCCCGTTTCATGGGTACTCGATGTAGTAGACACTGGTTCATATTAGTGGATACTTGTTAGAAGAACAAGTTTACTGAGAGACCCAATATAGAGAATTCCATGAGATAGCCGTAGTGGCATTCGGTGATGGATTATTCTCTATCTTACGATAGTGCACATAATTAGTCCTTAAACTTGAGAGACCATGATAATCTTATGGTAGGTCCTTGTTCTTTGATGTGTATCTGGATCACTGATTAGCGGATCATGTGAGGTGTTCGTTGGGTGCAAGCTATCTACGCGTAGAGATTTGTGAGTTCTAAAAAAGAATCCATTTTCTCGTCTTGATGAATGAGTATATATCCTATGTTTTCTATAATGATTCGACTCAAGAAAATCCTTGCGCAAAGTGGTGTGTCGATTTGGAAAAGAGTTTCCAAAGTCAAGGACACAAACGAATCAATCATTAAGAATAGATGCATAGTTACTGGGCTATTAGGAACGCTAAAAATATCTTAACCTTAGGCCACAATCGGGAGATTGAAAATGGAGGGACCGTATTTGCACGACACCTGTAAGTAGATGAGGTTCACACTACAATTAATTTATCAATAAATTGGGCTCCATAGGCTTGTGATTAGACATCCACTAGGTAGATTGGGTACTATAGAATTAATAGAGATTAATTCTATAGGTGATTAATTAAATAATTTAATTAATCGAAAATCGTAAGAGTTACAAGCCCATGTCTAATTAATTAATGAACTTAATGAGTCACATGCGTTCCTCGATTAGTCACGGTATGAATCTAAGTGGAGATTTTATAATTGGATTAGAGATAATCGCCTAAATTAAATTTAGGCAAATAAAGAGAGATTTTAACTAAAAGTCAAAATAGTTTACCAAAGTCAAAATTAGTCTTCTTAAATAGATTAATTTGAAGAGTCAAATTATTCTATTTAAATTAATGGTTAATTTAATTCAATTAATTTCAATGGTTGAATTAATTAATTCAAGAAAATAAATTAAATTAAGAGGGACATAAAATTAGGTATTTAAAGTTAATTGAAATTTATGTAGCACTTTAATTAAATAGTTAATTAAAATGCCACATAGATTGCAACTTGAATACCATGTAGGCCAAGATATTTCGAAGGGAAGAATACCTTGCCAACTAAGCATCCAAGTTGGCAAGGATCACACTTTAAATACCAAACAAATAACCACCACCTCATTACTAACACAATTCGGCCATCTGTCTCATTTTGAGATCTAGTTGTTGAAAATTTTTCTCTCCACATTTTTCTCTCTTCATCTTTCTTATTCTCTCATAAATTCATACTTAGATATAGTCTCTAACTGTTGATCTTTAGTGATAATCAAAGACAAAGAGTGGATCTTCCATTAGAGGTGCAAATTTACTTGAGATTGAAGATCAAAAGTTGATCAACACCATTGCACCTCACGGCGTTTTCAATTTTTAGAGATATATTTTTAGTTTTCTTGAGGATTTGGTCGGAGATTTGAAGATCTAATTGCAGAATTGGATTGGATTCATCAAGAGTTGGTGAAGATCAAGGCATTTGAGTAGATCAAGTGGTTGATCAAAAGAGGAGATCACTTTTCGGTCCAAGAGGTGGTGTTCGGTCAAGCTTGAATATCTTGCATCAAAGGTTGGTTTCCTCTTCTCTAATTTAAATTTTAGGCTCATACGAGGATTCTTTGAAAATTTAGACATTTATTCATGTTGATGAATGTGATTTGCCACTGCATTTGATTTTATTTTGAAGCCTAATCTTCACTTTCATCCCTACCTCCCTATTGTGGCACAAGGCATCATCTTGAGAAGTGGCAAAACAAACCTTTGACACCTTAAAATGCTAGAGAATACCCGAGCTCTAAAGCACTTAAAGGTGTGGAATATTATTGAGAGGGCATTTGGAGTATTGAAAAGTAGATGGGGAGTACTAATGTCTCCTATCTTTTACCCAATCAAGAAAAAATCGTATCATCTTGACAGATGCACTTTTACGTAATTTCATTTGAGCATAGATAGTCCCATTTAAGGATAGATGTGGGCGATGCGACTTCGGTCAAAATGATACAGCGTTCAAGCAATTGGAGCACGTGGAGGGATAAGTTGGTGACTATGTTTTAGCAGTGGAGAGAGTCTTTGTGATGCTAATTAGGAATATATTATATGTTCTGGTATTGTTATTAGAGTTTGTAATGATATGTGCATATTTTTCCGATCACACGGGTTTTATTTATTTGATGTTTGATAACTTAAATTTGTGCATATGTTCTTTTCTTGTTGGACGTGTTCTACTACCTATGTTCAATCATATGGTGTTTGATTATCAAATGCATTGCTTCTTGTCATTTTATGTTATTATTTGTCAATGTTTATTGTTTGGGATTATATTTATATTACCTAGATTGCTGACCCTTTGATTTTTTCAATTGATATTGCTGTAGAGATAATGGATCAGTTAGGGTGTAGTTCATGTAATGCAGTGATGTCTGGCAAACCTCATCTTCTCCCACGACGTTATTGGATGGCTCGGGAAGAAGAAGAAGCCCTGATCAATACCTTGAATCATTACGCGCTATCGGCTAGAAATGTGATGGGCCTTTCATAAAGGGCAACATTGTTCAATTGGAGTCGAAGTTGTTAGAGAAACTTCCAATTGCCAGCATTAGTGTTAAACATATAAAGTCGAAGTTGCAAGTCTAGAAGAAAGTTTATGGGCATGTGTTTGGGATCTTGGGATCAAGCGGAGGAGCCGAAGCATCCATTGGCCTAGTTACGAACTTGCTCATGTATGAGTTTGAAGTTGTATGGGATGAGTACATTAAGGTTTATGTGGTTTGTTACCTTATTTTCATTAAAGATATCGATTCATTTGGTAGTTATTCTATATCGATCTTTGTTTTCATACCCTTGGATAATGTTTGCGGATAAAAATTTGAGTCCATAAGAAGGTGGGCAAACCTAGGAAAAGACCACTGTCATGGTTTAATAGTTGGGTTGAAGTTTTTGGCATTGATCGAGCATAAGGCAGTGGTGCAGTTGACTTTTAGGACATCATCAACGAGCTCATATATGATGGTCATTCTTGTGGCATCGACAAACCAAATGATGAACATTCGCATTCCGCCCACACACCCTTAGGACATTCCAGTGATGATCTATAGGATGATGTTATTTCAAAACCTCTACTTGTCTTCACAGAATTTATTTGAGAAGATCATGGACATTACCTCATCTGCATGAAGTAATCTCGTGGATAAGCTTACGAGTGTTCTAGACTCTTATCCTTTTTTGCTAGATCTTGACCTCTGTGCTAGGAAAAAATTGTTTGAGGTAATGGCTGAGATTGGAGTTCTCACACTAGATGATCATGTTCCTACAACTTATAGGTTGGCACTCCAAAGCGGAGATGGGTGCCTTTTAGGAAATGTGCAAGGAGGCCAGGTGTCAATTTGTTCATTTTATGCTGTTGGGGTGGTTGGGATAACCATATGATTACATGGAATTAGTGGTATTTGCATTTAGAAAGGGTGTACATAGTTTGAGAGCATTGGTAAAGGTATGCCCTATATATGGTATGTCTATGATGCTTGTTTTGTATGTATGACCGGCTTAGGTAGCATATATGGATGGCATGACAGTGATGCTTGTTTTGGATATTTACATATGATTTATAAGTATATATATGGATGGTCTATTATGGGTCAAGTTGATAAGGCAAATATGTTCTAAAACGAATGTAAAGTAGCATTGTTATTAATATTTGGTTGTGAAATGAACAACTAAATTTAGGTGACAATCTCCACAAAATCGCTGCAAGAGTATTTTTAAGTTGCATCAAGTGGGAATTTTTGGTTTAATGTGCAATTTGGTGGCATTAAACAAATTTTGGATGCCAAGTTCATGTTTAATTCTTACAGTAGATTCCCTTTATATTTTTCTATTTGCAACACATTAACAAGTTATTGTTTTTTTAGACAAAATATTTTAGGTTAGGTGTAATTTTATTATTAATCATTGCAAAAGTACGAAGGCATCTGCCCATGATAGAAGGAATAGACATACCATAAAACACATGATTCAGGGAATTACGGACATAATAAAAACAAACGAATTACAGACATAACAAAAACAAACATCACTATATGAACCATAGTTATATAATAGAGACCTAACATGCTATGCTTATATTCAAAAATCAAAATGAGAGCAACATAATAGACAGCTTATCACTTAACCAAATATTTATGGCAAATGCCTTCAAAGGGATGATAATATGTACCATATATTGCATTAGTTTTTTCTAGACCATGTAGGGGTCGCAAAAGATGAATCATAGGATCTTGGGTGTTCCCAACTGGGTCCAGCCCCAAATGCATTGAGAAATTCCTTCTTGATATCTAGTTCTAGAAGGTGTTGTACTCTAGTCATGAATACAATGACATAGGTGGCAGACCAATTAGGCGACTAGGCAAATTAATGTTGATAGTTTCATTACTTGAAACATTGAGAACACCAACTAACATTCTCTAGCTATTCCAAAAGGATGCTGAAAACTCCACAGGAATAAATTGCCGCACATCGTGTCTGACAAGAGGTACTTCTATGCATCATATATGCCTCTGCAAGAGGTACTTCTATGCAATAATGAACAACATCACAATGCTAAATATGATATAGTTTATGGAGTGAAAATAAAGATCTATGGTAGAACAAAAATATTACTAGCCTCGGCATGAACACTATTGAGCTCCATGTCGTATATCACGTGAGGAAGTGTTACGAACAAACCATACTTAATATTAACCTTGTCGATGCATGTTCAGATGACAATGAATAGGATCGTTTGATAGTGTTGTTGGTAAGGGTGGCAATTCATGCGTGTCGGGTGGGTTCGTGTTGGGTTGAGATAGGGGTATAATATAAATTTTGTCAACCCTAACCCAACCCAACCTGGTGATAACCTAAAAGTATTCAACTCTAATCCAACCTTATAAAAATCGAGTCAAGTTCGAGTCGACCTGATTTTTTAAAAAAGAATAATTTGTTTAAAAAATCGAAGAGCGTTACTGCGATAACCCCTAACCTATAAATTAAAACAAAAAATAAAGTATTTACAAGAAATATAAGCAAAATTGAAATAAGGACTTCTCTCTTTGCATATAATTTACTAATGTAGCACATATCCAAAATAGATTAAAGACCAATATCTAAAGTTTAAAGTCTAAACATTAGCCAACATATCCAAATTCATAATTTAAAGTGTCCATAAAACTAAAAACATTACACAATTAAAAACATATTCATATTTCAAACCATGAGACTTCACAATGTCACAAAAGACAAACATAATTGAAATATCCATAATAACTTCACAAGTCATAATCTATCCACAATCCACATATCACTTCTGCTTATAGCTCCTCCATTGCCACCACATAGCTTTAGCTATTCCAAATCGAAAAAGACCATATGGGGTAAAAATAGTCAAGAAACAACTCAAAAATTGAATTCATAGAAAGAAAGACACAAATGAAAACTAATCCAAAGTTTAAGAAGTACCGGAAGTGTGAGCGAAAGGCAATGAGGTGCTTGACTTGTCATCGATATCATCATTCACATTCATGCTTGTACTCAGAATATTTTCAATCAACTCATCTAACTTTAACAAAGCAGGTTCTAAAGAAAAAAAATACAAATCAATATAATAAGTAAACATCCAAAACTAGAACTTATATAAATGCGAAAAAGAAAAAAACATATAAAATTATTATTTTACCCTTCTGTTCAAACAACCAATCTTTGTTGCAAATAAGTGCTTCAACCACATTAGGCTTCAATGCACTACGATAGTGATCCAAGACTCTACCACCGGTGCTAAAAGTTGACTCAGAAGCAACCGTAGATATGGGAACACTCAAAATATCCTTAGCCATATTTGCCAGCTCAGGGTATCTGTATTAATGAACTTTTCAAAATGAAAGTACATCAATCTTTGCGTTCACCTCTCAAAATGAAAGTACATCAATCTTTGCGTTCACCTCTAATAGTGCTTCGTCTAAGTAAAGATCCAATTGAGATTTTTGTGCACTTATAGCAAATTCTGTACTTTGAAAGGATTTAAACTCCTATACAAGTATACCATCAATGAAATTATTTAAAAACATAATGATAAAGACAAAGGAAAATAATTTAATGTAAAGATATAATTGTAAAACATTACAATACCTTCAGTACATCACTGCAATTCATGACTCCAGCATTATCATTAGATATTCCACAAGCAGAAGAAGAAGTGCCACTTCGAGATGGCTTGGCAGAGGCCCTCGTGTATTCATCAAACATGGAAAATAATTTGGTCTTCATATTTCTTACCTCCTTTGAACATGTCCCATAAAGCTTATTGTACAAAACTTAACAAATTGAAACTTATATCTTGCATCAAACACCACAGCAATGGCTAGAAGAACATTGCACTCTTTCCAATATTTGCCAAACTTTACAAGTATTAGCTTAGCCATTTCACTGATAAAAGAATTTGAATTTTCCTTCTCTTTAATTAAGGACAACTGTATTGAAAAAAACTAGGAAAGTACAAATTTGCCGTAGGATATTTCACACCAGAAAATAGATTGGTTGTGTCATAAAACTTTTCAAGAAACTTGCACAGGTTGTCAACCTTTTCCCACTCCTCAATTGATGGGCAATGAATAAAGTTAGAATGGCTCAAACGCATGTAGTTAAAGGTACGACAATAATATAAAGCATTAGAAAGCATTATAAAAGTAGAATTCCATCTAGTAGGAACATCTTGCTATAAAGCTTTTCGAGATTCAAGGGAAGTCTGTGCCACATATTCAAGAAATTTTTGTTTCCTCACTTGAGATCCTTTTACATACTTCACACACTCCCTAATCGCATCAACAGCTTTATTAATTTTTTTAAGTCCTTTTTGAACTATTAAGTTCAAGATATAAGCACAACAACGAACGTGAAGAAATTCACCTTCACTAACCAAGGCACCCATAACACTAAGCTGACTTCGCAATAAATCAACAAAAACATCATTCGCAGCAATATTATCCACAGTCGTTGAAAAAACCTTTTTCCCAATCCCCCAACTAGTCAACAAGTTATATATCTTTTCAGACAAAGCAATACCAGAATGTAAAGGTGGCATATAAGAAAAACTTATGATATTCTTTTGTAACAACAAATCTGAGTCTATGTAATGGGCAGTTAAACACAAATATCCATCAGTTGCAATAGAAGTCCACAAATCAGATGTAAAACATATTTTCCTAGAACAAGCATGTAATTGTTGAGAAACCCTCGTTCGCTCCCTTTTATACATTTTAAGAATATCTACCTTAGCCGTATTCCTAGAAATATGTTGAATTTGAGGTTGTATATAAGAGAAGACAGCTCGAATCGCTTCATATTCAACAAATTGAAAAGGCATTTCGTGCTTAATGATTGCTAAAACTAGTAGCTTCCTAAATTTTTCTTGATTAAATTGAGGTAATCTTGTCACAAGACCTTTTTCACCTCATTCTAACAAGGCCTGTCCAATATCTTGTGTATGCACCCTAGGGCATCTAGAGACATGGCGACTTAGATTACCTGTGCCTATATAGCTTTCTGCACCATATTGCTGTCTACAAGCTTTGTATTTACACTTTAGAGGTTGTCCATCTACTTGAGGAAGCATCTCAAAGATTGCCACCACTTCGACTTGAGTTTTCTATCGTGTGAGTGCTTATTTTTTCTAGTTTCTGGTGGTAAATTCTCACCAATGTTAGCACCACCCACGCTATTCTCTTCATCGGTTCAGAAAGAGGTTGAATTTTCAAGCTCCATTTTAAACTCCTGCAACATTAAAAGAATTTAATAAATGTTTTATTTGACAAAAATGAAAAACAATATGTGAACTACATTGAAAAAAGACACATAAAATCATTATAAAAAACAATAATTAATGAAATGCGTAGACAATGAAAAATAAATAACATTAACTAATTATAAATTCCATTGCTGCATTGCACACAACACACATACCCACACACTAACACACAGCGCAATAGCACACATTGACACTGAACAACAACATAGCACGCACACACCACACACACAACTAAACACACAACACACACAACACAAAACACAAAACACACAACACAGCACTCGTGTAAGCCTATGATGATAACTTGTATTTTATCAGAAATGCAAATAATCTTGAATGCATTTGAAATAAAATAAAAAAAAAGAAGAAAAACACAGCACTCACGCACAAAACACACAACACACACACAACTGGTACTTCATAAAAAATGCAAATAATGTTGAATGCATTTGAAATAAAAAAAAAAAGAAAAAAAGAAAAATACAGCACTCAATCACACAACACACAACACACGCAACACAGCATAATTAAACACACAACACACGCAACGCAGCACAAAACACACAATAAACAAATTATACACAATATTGTAAGAAAATGGAAAATATAATCTCACATACCAATTCTTATAACTTTTAATGACTGATGAGAGAGATTGGGAGTTAGATATGAAATTTCACTGTTACCACTTGCCCTAGTGAAAATAGAGAGAGAAGGTGGGAGATGAGAAAGGGGCTAGGATTTTGTGATTTGGAAGAGTTGGATAGTGGGAGTAATTGAGTGTATTTTGGGAGGGAGTGAAACTTGGAAAGGGCAAGAGTGAAGTGAAGACATGCAGGGCCGCAACTTTCATGTTTGGAAGAATTTTTTTTATTATTTTTATTTTTCCTTTTTTGTCTGTCTTTATTTAATATTATATAATATTTGTGTGTAGAGTTTATAAGGATTAAGGACTGCACTATAAGAGGTATGTGCAAATTTAGTATATTTAGTTATTATATTTTTTGTTTATTTTTATTTTATATTATATATAATATTATTTTCTTAAAAAAAAAATCTAGTCGTGTCGTATCGATTCAGGTGAGTTTGAGTTGTCGTGTCACCCAAAATCAAATTTTGGGTTATTCGTGTAACCTGAAACCTAATCGAACCCAACCCAACCCATTTTTTTGGGTTACTATTCGTGTCGACCTTTTTGGACCCAAAGCCAAAATTACCCAATCCATTTTTTTCATGCCGAATTCGTGTCGAGTTATCGTGCTGTGTCGGAAATGGCCACCCCTAATTGTTGGTCTCTCCAGCCCACTTGACCAACCTTTTTAGAAACTCTTGTTTATGTCTTTGGTTCGATCGGCTACTCCCTGTACAATATATATTCATGTGTATGAGAGTATGCTGGTGATATTTAATACTGAAGAATATGTTAGGTAAATGAGCAAAACAGCAAGTAAGATTAGATGAGAGGACAAAGGTTGAGGAAAAGACCACCTAATGCTACAATTTATATAGGTGACCAAAACCTAAATGAATTCAGTCAAAAAATGCCATGAAATAGCCTAACATGCACACATACCAAGATGATCAGATAAAATAGTAGTAGGAGTTCGCTTCTGAGCGAACTTTCTTCCGACAATAAACTGGGCATAATATTTAAATATGGGATATGGATGGATTTGATGAGGTGTAGTGCTTTTAGTCCAGGGATTTGGTATAGGACTTTGTAGCAAGGATCAAAAAGCATTGATGGCATGCAAACATTAAGTGCTAACCAGGAGAAATAGTGGCAATGCAATCAAAATGGGGAAACAAAAAATTAGATTCTTCTCAAACAAAATTTATATCAAGTAATTGCAGGTTAGCTTGACAAATGACGATGGACTAAACACTTCTCCTCATTATGCACAAAGGAACAGAGGTTTAACACATTTACTATATGAACATATATATCACAACCTCCAAAAAATATGAAAATATTATGTGTAAAAGCACTGTCTTATCCGGATAGAATGACATTAAAATAAACATAGCAGTAATAACGCCAATGACAAATCCTACAAATGGGATGGATACGAGAAACACCCATATAGCGTAACAACCGAATGCATCTACTTAGACTGTGAAACTTCTTCAGTTGCTGTATTGATTTGGACATATGGGCTGGCCTTATATTTGATCTCTTGATGCTTGAAGAACTAGATTGCATGAATAATTCCTTTATGAGAAAATATTATACTTGCGATATGTGTACAACTTCCTAGTCATTTCCACATAATTGGTGAATACTTTTGAATTTGTCATACCATATAAATTGGCCTCTATGATTGCCACCTATTAGATACTTGTAAAACTAACATCTAAGATTTCATTTAGTGTGAGATTGTTGGAAGACCATTCCACTAGACCCACAAGAGCAATTAAGGGATGGTTTTAACTTCATTCCTTTGCACAATGGAATTAGGGCAAAACTTATTAAAACCAAAAAGAATAATAACTAAAGAGTAAATACCGAATTGTAAAAATAAAGGTAAAGCATTACAATTTAAAATATTACGTTATGGTACAATAAAGAAATGCATACCAAGTTTTGGTTATCAAAGGATCTTCTCACATAAACATAATGAAAAAATATGAACAATTCATATAAAGTTTTGGTTATCAAAAGATCTTCTGATGCCAATTGAATTTGAATCATGGAAGATTCATCATACCTCGAGCATTCCTTTTGATGATGATGTAGTTTAGAGTTTTCGAAAACACCTTTAGACTGTTGGAGTATTCCACTCCAATGGGTTTCAAGATTTTCAAATTTTCAATTGATCTTCAAGCCTTCAAGCAATTCTTCATGCCAAAATTTAAAGAACACTATAAAATGAAGATGCATAAACTAAGAGAGCCAAGTGCCTCTCCTCTAATGTAGTCCACTCTCCTAATACAACACTAGATCAAAGAATGTAAGCTAGATTAAAGCCCTGGAACTTTAGAAAAGAGAAAGAAAAATATTTTGAAGATGAGCTAGAGAGAGTTCCAAAGACAGAAATAACTAATAATTTGAAGATACGAAATAGAGAGAATAACTCATGGAGTGGCATTAGGAGGCATACATAGCCAGGTGGTTCATGCCACCTAGCATGATGACTAGAAAGACTTAAAGATAAAACTTTTATTTATGGTGGTCATATCATCCATACATGGATCGGTTTTCTCCCTCCTAATTGGTCCAACTAAAAGTGGATAGTGATGGCCGAGAAACATATCATTAATCCTTAATGTAGAGCCATCACTATGAATCCTCTTCTCGAAAATTCTACAATTGCATAATCCTTCCATACATTTTTTGTCATCGAAATATCTTATTTTTACCTAATTTTGGATCGATAATGTGTTAAGTATGGAGAACACATATTATTTATCAAAAAGCACAACATAATGAAAAAGAGGGAAGAAAAAACGCACTAAACTAGGCACAAAAACAAGAGAGAAAAATAATGCAATAGGCCCGAGTGCGCCCGTAGATCACTGCAGTTGCATTGAAGATCAAGTACTACTATGGGTGCGAGTGTGCATCGAAAGAAGTCTATATGGAGTTGGATTTAATTTTAATCCAATTGAACTGCTTGTCCATGCCAACTCTCAAATGTTAAACTTGTGTGGACTCAAATTCATATTATTAGAAGACTTCTTGAAGAATTTAAGAAGTATGAAAGGAAGATTTCGGATTTAAATTAGATTCAAGTAATTTAAATAGGTTAGTTTGTCGTTTATATTATTTGGATCATCTTGCATCTTCTCAGATTCAATGAGCATCTAAGATCATCTTTCTTTTTTAGTTTTAAGTAATTTTCCAGTTTAGTTCTTTTCTTTTCAAGTTCATACTCATGAATATGAGTATGAACTAATTTTGTTTCTCTAAAATTATGTTTTCACCATTTTTCAATAGATTAATTCCAAGTTTTTATTTCCTTTTGATTCTTTATTCAAATTTTTGATTGTTTTTTCTGTCAAGGTGCCTATTTTAATTTGAGTTCTAGCTAACAATCAGATTAATTTTCTAAACTCTAGAGATTCTTGAAAAATATATGTTGGATAGGTAAACCATAGAAAAATCTAAGTTCAATTTATTTGTATAAGATAAATAAATTGATTTGCATGTAGGATAGGAATATACTTACATGCCTTAAGTAGTCTATTAAGTTGTTCTTGATTAATTCCTGATTTCTTTGATTCACATACGAATATATTGAATTGACTAATTAGGGGTTCTAACCGCAAGTAATATGGAAGAATCTTATAGTTGTATATGACTTAGGGCTAATAATCGTAATCATTCGAAAATTATTAGGAAGTATCGTAGAATTAATTTGTATAAATTGGAAATTTCATGATTTCTAGGTTTTTAATCTATTGAATCTTCATCAATCAATGTCTTTACTTATAACTTCACTTAGTTTCACCTTACAATTAAATTCTTGTTTAGTTGAAGTTGCTATTGTCTTGCACGTTTTCATCCAAAGATGACTCAAATTCCTCGTGAGAAGAATACTTTTACTCCTCACTTTATTATTTGTTTGGCACGTGCACTTGCATGCGGGTTTACGCCTAATAAGTTTTTGGAATCGTTGCTAGGAATATTGCGCTACTTAGTTGACATTGGTGCAAAACATTTAAAACTCCACCTAAACTTCTTTTGTTTTGTTTTATTTTATATTTCTAGGGATATATAGGTTTATGCAAAAAGGCCATCACAAAGATTTGACTCATTGATCCTGAGATTGAACGAACTCTCTGAGCATCAAGAAAATGGTTGGACGAACAAAATATTAAGAAAATAGAAGAAGTTGAAGTCAAAGTTGTAACTACAAAAGAAATAATCATGGATGATGACTTTAGGGATGCACTAGTCAAGGATTTGTTCATCCCTAGAGTTGAAAAGAGAAAATTAAGTATAGCGTTACATGCTCCATAGGCAAACTTTAGAGTTGATATCTTGAAGATCAGAATGATTCAAAATTTAGTAGAATTCTTCAAAAAATCACTTTTGATGTCACTTCAGACGTGGACCTTCTACGCTAATGGGCCGGCAACCAGTACAACAAGTGGCGTAGGGATAGTGTTGGTGAACCCAAAAGGAGACAGGATAGAATACGCCCTAAGATTTGAGCTCCCTGCAATTAATACTAAGGCCAGATATGAAGTGCTTATAACTAGCATGAGGATAGCGCAGGCCTATGGCCTCCTGCCTACAGCGACTCCTAACTAATAGTCCAACTAGTAGGGTGACTTATGATACAAGAGACGATGCCATGATAAGATATCTCCACCAATTCTCCTGGCTCAGAGAAGAGTTTGATGAGTTCTCGCTGACACAAGTCTCCCGAATTGAAAATTCAGATGCAAATAGGCTCGCCAAATTAGTGAGCTTCCTTGCCTTAGTGACAAATCATAAAATAACATTCCTCATAGCTAAAAAATCGGAAGGGGACACCAAGAAACATAGCACAACCTCCATGATCGAGGTATTCGATATACAAGAAGCTGAAACATCCTGGATGGGCCCTATACTGAAATACTTCAATAGTGCAGAATTCCCCACAGATCCCAAGTAAGCCAGGACACTAAGAAGGTCGTGCGTTTCGTCATTATAGACGGGAAACTCTACAAATGTGGTTTTGCTTAGCCTTACCTCAAGTGCTTGCCCCCGACTAGGGCCAATTATGTCCTAAGGGAGATACATAAAGGCATTTGTGGAAACCATTTAGGGGGAAAGGCTTTGGCTGCTAAAGCCTTGAGATAAGGATACTTTTGACCGACTATGCTCTGTGATGCCTGACTTGGTAAAGCGCTGCCCAGTGTGCCAACAGCATACGAACAACCCAAAGTCCCCCAGTGTTGTCTTACAGCCAGTCGATAACCCCTATCCTTTTATGCAATGGGACCTAGACATAATAGGCCCTTTTCCTTTGGCAATTGGACAGTGCAAATTCCTATTTATGGCGGTAGACTATTTCTCCAAATAGGTGGAAGAGGAGCTGCTGGCTAAAATTAGAGGTGTCAAAATGGGCCCGATAGCCTGGCCTGCCTGCATAAAAGCCTGGCCCAGCCCAACTTGTTATTGTTTATAAACGTGTCAGTTAAAACTGACCTAATAATAGATTCAATCCGGGCCCAAAATATTAGGCCTGGCCCACTAGCCTAGGTAGCGTGGGACCAGAACTAGGACCAAACTGGCTCTTGCGCGGCCTAGTTCGAAACCGGACCTCTTAAAATAGAAAAAAAAAAACTAAATACCTAAAAAATGGATCAAATAAAATAAAATTAAATAAAATTAAAAAAAGGGGAAAAAGAAAAAAGCTTTCTTTTTAAATAAAACTGAAAAAAAATTAAAATATTGAATTGATCCGTTGGGCCAATGTCACAATAATTTGCCACTTGCCTATTATTGCCCGTAGCATTTCAACTGAGTAGCCTGTTGCAAGCTGCTTAGTTGAAATGCTATGGGCTGTAACAGGCAAGTGGCAAATCATTGAGCCATTGGCCCAACGGGTCGATTGAATATTTTAATTTTTTTTAAAAGAAAAATTTCACCCCAATTTTTATCTATAAATATCATATCACATTCTCGTTTTTTCACAATATCTTCTCCACCATTCTCTCAATTATATCCTCAATTCCTTTAGATTTCAATTATACTCTAATTTATGTTGTCATTATTTCAATTATAATTGCAACCATCTCCTAATTTTAACTTACATAGAATTAGTTGTTTGGTAATTCAATTTCTTGTTTTTGCCCGTGAAGAGTGGTTCGGTCATTGATGTGAAGAATTGTTCGATCGTGGCCTAACCTACTTATCAATATTGAAACAACATACTAATCATATTTAATTTTCTTGTGTATTTTAATTTCTTGCATGATTTTTCATAATTTCTATATTTATTTACTTTTTTATTTGTTGACTATTATTATTGTTTATAATAAGAATGAAAAAAACTTTTCGGTGGTAAAAAATCTAAGACTACGAAAATTACAGCCCCTCCAGGGATTGGTGATGGTCTATCTAGAGAATTTGAATCACCTAGGCATAGTACTCAAGAATCTAAATACAGTAGTCAATTACAAGAACCTAGGCGTAGTTTTCAAGAACTTAGTCATAGACATGGTAGCCATCATTTTGAAGCTTAGTTTAACACAAAGGAATGGGAATATCATAATCAACCAATAGAATCACTTCATCACACAGAAACAAATCCTAATATTAACCAACAAAACTATAATGAACCAAAAGCACCCGAACATTATCAACCCCACATTGTACAATAGATGAATAAAAGGAATTAGATGATGACAAACCACAACCGCCTAATGATATTACAGAAGAATTACTTGAACTAACCATTAGGGAAAGAAAAAGAAAAAAGACTAGTGGAAGGATGGCTTTGGTTTGAAATCAGGGAAGTGGATAGAGTAGTATGTAAATAATGTCGAAAAGATTATACTTATCAAAAAGGTGGAGGGACGAGTACATTAAAAAGGCATCTAAATAATAAACATCCTGGTCGGGATGAATGTGAGCCATATGCCACTAGTCAATCTCAAATATATCAAAATGAAGCGGAATGATGAGTAACTGGAGATATAATAAAGAAAATATGAGGTTAGGTTTAGCAAAATTAGTTGATACAAAATGAATTACCTTTTACTTTTGCAAAAAATGAGCATATCACTAGATTTAATCAAATGTATTTACAACCAGCATATAGACCCATCTCACGTAACACTTGTTACAATGATGGGCATAAGCAGTATTTTGTTGAGATTTTGAACTGAATTGAAATTTTTCAAAGCTTAAAATGTAAAGTTTCTTTTACTTCAGATATGTGGTTAGATAAGGCTAGTTTACATTATTTATGTGTTATTGCACATTGGATTGATAAAAATTTTTATTCACAAAAACGCATTATTGAATTTCAATAACTCGATTATCCTTACACTGGGTACCATATTTATGAAGCTATTGTAGAATGCCTTAGGCATTGGAAATTAATTGAAAAAGTTATGTGTATTTTCTTTGACAATGCTTCTAACAACACTCGTGCCGGAGGTGAATTAAACAGTTTTTTTAGAACCTATGGAGGATGGTATTGTCTTTTATATCGATTTTTTTTCCATATTTACATTTATGTAGTAAAGATGGTTTAAATGTAATTAGTAATTCTGTTGCAAAAATTAGATCTGTATAAGCTTATATTACAGCTTCATTAATTAGAGTACAAGAATATAGACTAATATGTGAAATACATAAAGTGAAATATTGAGCTCCTTATTTGGACGTCTCACATTGGAGGAACTCTACTTATATGATACTTAAAAGAGCACTACCTTATCGCGATATAATTACTAATTTCATTAATAGATATATGATGGATGAAAATGGTAATCCTTTTTTAAAAGAAGATGATTGGAATCTAGTTGATAATCTTGATCCTATTTTACAAAAATTTAATGAAAAAACAAAAGAAATATCTGGTTATTTTTATCTGACAACTAATTTATTATTACCATCACTGTATGCAATTGTGGAAATCTTCAACAAATATAGATGTGATAAAAACTTAGAAGGGGTAATTTTTGAAATGGAGATTTTTTTTTTTAAATATTGTGAAAAATACCAAATATAGCCATGATTGCACTAGTTTTAGATTCTAGGTATAAGTTAGAATTTTGTTTGAATATAATTGAACAGTATAATAAATATATTTGTAATGGAGAATTTAACTGTGAAGACAAACAAAAAATGATTTTAGATATATAATAAAGAGCATGTACATAAATTATAGTCAACACAGTAGGGCATGCAAAGATAATGTAGGTACATTGCGAGGAGTATCAAGCAGCCGAGGATGACTTTGTTTAAGCATGGCCCACTTGAGATGTAAATGACCATCGGCTACGAGTAGGAGTGAAGGAAGCGCGGATTTCGCACTCTATTTATTCGAGCATCCTTGTGAAAATAATTATCCAAATTTTAATATTTTGAAGCGGTGGAAGAACAGTTTGAAGACTCTTCTTACTTTATCTATGATTGCTCGAGACATATTTGCCACTCAAATGTCGACTGTAGCATCTGAGAGTGCTTTTAGTGGGAGTAGGCGCACTTTGACTGACACTAGGGCGAGACTAAAACCAAATTCTATAAGATTTTGCATTTCATGGAGGGATTGGCTAGACCAAGAGTTTAGAAACAAGTGCCTTCAAAAGACAAATACTATTATAGAAGAGTTTGAACAAGACGATGAAGAATGGTTGGATAACGTATCAAAAAGTATAGCTACCGAACTTGAGGGTAATTTAGACAACTTGCATGAATCGTCCGTTTATCATTAAGCTCATTTAGATAACATTGTATAATATATTAATAATTTTTTTTAAAAAGCAATTTGTTGAGATTTAGCTATATAATTATGTCACTATCTTTAGTCAAATTAATTCTATGGGTATGAGAGTCTATGCCAAATCTATCACCACCTGCAAGAGTGGTGTTTTTCTTAAATCTATAATTATTTTATTTTTTTTATGTTTGTTAAATCATTTAATTTAATTTTGGTATTTGAAAAATCTTATACTTTATAAAACTTTCTAGATGCAATATTATATAAGTGTTTGATGAAAATATTATATTTCTAAAAAATACAACTAAAATGATACTTTAAAATATTATACTATCTTAATACTTTAAAAAAGATTCTTTTAATTTTTTTTTTCATTTTTATCATGCAAATAACTATGTTGTATATAAAATTTATAGTATTTTTTTTTTTTTGCATTTTTAAGAGTTCTTTAAACTAAATAAATGGAAAATTGTTTATTTCTTCTCATTCATCACAAGTATTGCCGAAAAAAAATAAAAAAAGGCCCGACTCGTTTAGCTCGTTTAAGACCTGTTTAGCCCATAACCGTTTAACCTGGAATTGCTTAGACTCGAGTTCATTATAAAAAGAACCAGTTAAGGCCTAAGTCCCTCCCAAAAAGATTTTGACTCGCCTAATCCTGGCCTGTTTAAGGCCGAGTTAAATAGGTTCGCGGGTTGGCTTGGAACCCGAAACCACTTAGGCCCGGGTGCATTATAAGAAGAGCCAGTTAGGAGCTGGGTCCTCCCGAAAAAGATTTTGGCCCGCCTAAGCAGAGCTGTTTAGGGCTGGGTTAAACGGTTTCATGAGTCAGCTTGGCCTGGCCCATTTTACACAGTTAGATAAAATCTTAGATAAGGAAATGATGAAGTTCCTATGAAGAAACATTATTTGCAGATTTGGAATTCCTTGATCATTGATCTCGGACAATGGAATTTAGTTCTCTGGAGCAAAACTCAAATCATGGCGCAAAGAATTGAGAATCAAACAGTTCTCTACCTCCGTAGTTAACCCCCAGGCGAATGGCTGGGCAGAAGTAACTAATCGCACCATATTACATCCCTTGAAGACCAAACTAAGCAATGCTTAGAGCTCATGGACAAGTGAGCTTCTTCGGTTCTTTGTGCTTATTGCACCACACCTAGAGTGGCAACATGCGAGTCCCCATTTAACCTTGTGTATGGAGTGAAAACCATCGCCCCAGTCGAGATTGGATAAACCAGCCTGAGGGTGAAAGTCTTCGGTGAGCAACGGAATGGGTAAGAGATATGAGTTAATCTGGACCTCATCGAGGAACAAAGGGAGAATGCCCATGTGAGGACTCAAATGTACAAGGCACGGATGGTGAAGTCATACAATGCTAAGGTATGACCCTGAAGCTTCCAAGTTGGCGATTTAGTGCTTAGGAAGTCCGAAGCCTTAGGGCCAATTGGACAGTCAGACGCTAAATGGGAAGGTGCGTATAAGGTGATAGAGATAGTGAATGTGGGAGCATACATATTGCGACATCTTGACGGGCGAGCACTATCAAGAACTTGGAACATTTCTAACTTAAGAAGATTCTGTCCCTGAAGGTGCTGCAATGCAAGGGATCCCCCCTTACCTCCTCATTTGTTATGCTCTGTTTCCATTAGGCTTTTGTCGCATGTTGGTTGAGTTTTGATTAGGTTTCATTTAAGTTTTGCTACTTTATAATTGTATTCTCAAGACTATAATAAGTAACTGCATTTGGTTTATTCCCTCATGGGGTAAGTAGGCAACTTGAACAATTCAATGTCCAGGCCTAACCACCAAATCAGTAAAATTTTATCTTTTCTATCCTCATCTATGAATACTTGATAAATTTGGATCCCTGAATTGAGCTCCAAAAGATGCCGCACGGCAACCTCTGAAACTCTCCATCCCTATGAATAGGCGCACCATGCCCTAAGTCTCATTTGAGTCCCGCAATTGAGGCCTCGAGACCCAACATAAATGCACATCAACATGCATGCACAAATAGACTTAAAACGTAACATAATAAGCAAAATGGGCAGGAAATAAACTGAAGAAACTAAAGCATCAAATTAATACTTTACAAGTGGCCAAGTCAATAAGTCACTGCATTTATACGTGTCGACAACTATACATCTGCAAAGGTGTAGCATCGGTAGACAAGAAAATCGCTAACACCATTACATACTATCTAAAGCATGATAGCTATATAAAGGAACAAAGAGAGCTAAAAGGAAGCAACATTAAGTTTGGGGAAAAGCCTCTTCCCCTGGCCCTGTCTCTGGTAAAGTTGAGGGGAATCCCAGGATCAATAAATAGCAAACCCTCTTTCGATAACCACCTTATGCGATGCAATATCTTGCGGCAATCTTGCACTGTTTGTTGTAAATACCTTCAGTGCAGTCTATGACAAGATCCTCAAACTCCTCAGACTCCATAAACTTACTGGCCCCCTCCGCACGAGCAGCCTCAAGCGCATCCTTCCTTGCCTCTAACTTTATAAATTTTTTTCTCGTTTTCACTTCTCGCGTATACCTATCTAACAACTGTTCCTTCTCTCGCATAGCCCTAATAACTTCCTTCTTGGCTTTCTCGTCAATGCTAAAGTAAAAGTGAAGGTTAGGCTAAATAAGTCCAAAAACGCAGCAGAAATAAATATTCATCAACATGAATCAATGCATAAACCTTCGAAGGATCCTCATATGAGCATAGAATTTAGATTAAAGATGAGAGAACCATTCTTAATGTGAGATCCCACATTGGTAGGGGAGGAGAACAAAGCACTCCTTATAAGGGGTGTGGATACCTCCCCACTGTGAGGCCTTTTAAAATCGTGAGGTGTAAGTTCCCTGCTATAGGTAGGGCTTCCAAAGCGGACAATATTACAGTCGGGTTCCGGGGGCGTTACACTTAATCCTTGAATTTTAAGCTTGTGAAGCAACTTCAAGAAACCGAAATATGTTCCTTCACTTTAATCAACACCTTGATCCATTCCAAGCTTCAAAGATCTTCTCCAAGTCTTGATAAAACCACTTTAATATCACCTTGAAGTCTTGATCACCGATTGCTTGCCTTGGATCGAAAGATTTTCTTCCAACTTCACTTTAAAACTGTGAACCAATCTCCATGTGTTGATAAGCTTTCGATCATCTAATGTCAAGTGGATTCACACTTCTAATATTGATCCGCTCTTTCTCTTTAGATTATCACTCTAGATCTTTGGTTAGATGGAAGATCTAAGTATGCATCTATAAGAGAATTTAGGAGATGAAGAGAGAAAATGGAGGGAGAATTTTCAGTTGCAAATTTTTTATCTAAAATGAGTGTGGCTGAAAATGTGAGGCCGGTTATAGCATGTTACTTAAAGTGTGATCCTTAGCAACTTGGATGCTTAGTTGGCAAGGTCGTTAATTTATGTGGTATTTTAATTAACAATTAATTAAAGTGCTACATACATTTTAATTCACTTTAAATACCTATTTTAATATCCCTGCTTATTTAAATTGTCTTCTTGAATCAATTAATTCAACTATTGAAACTAATTGAATTAAATTAATCATTAATTCAATTAGAATAATTTGACTTTTCAAATTAAACTATTCAAGAGGATCAATTTTGACTTTAGTAAAATATTTTGACTTTTAATCAAAATTCTCCCTTCTTTTGCCTAGATCCTATTTAGAAAACTTTTTCTAATCTAATTAGAGAATCTCCATTAAATTCATACTGTGACTAAATTGAGGAAGGTGTGTGACCTCCTAGTTTTGTCAATTAATTAGACATGGGCTTGCAACTCTTACGATTAACGATTAATTAAATAATTTAATTAATCACTCATAGAATTAATCTCTATTAATTTTAGAGTACCGTGCAAATACGGTCCCTCCATTTTTCATCTCCCGATAGAAGTCTAAGGTTAAGATATTTCGGCGATCCTAATAGCTCAATAACTATGCATCTATTCTTGATAATCGATTCGTCTGTGTTCTAAACTTTGGAAACTTTTTTTCAAAACAACATACCACTTTGCGTAAGGATTTTTTTGAATCAAATCATCATAGAAAACATAGGAGACATATTCGTTCATCATGACGAGGAAATAGATCCTTTCTTGGAACTCACAAACCTCTATATGTAGGTGCCTTGCACCTAAAATGCACCTCATGTGATCCGCTAATAAGTGATCGAGACGCACATCAAAGAAAAAGGCCCTACCATAAGGTTACCATGGCTCCTCAAGTCTAAGGACTAATTATATGCACTGTCATAAGATAGAGAATAATCCATCATCGAATGCCACTACGGCTATCTCATGAAATTCTCTGTGTTTGGTCTCTCGGTGAACATGATTTTCTAACAAACACTCACTAAGATGCACCTGTGTTAGCTACACTGATTACCCATGAAATAGGGCAACAATTCAACTCCTTGAATTATGCATCGTTAGTGTAAGTCTGTATGAATCTAAGATGTCCTAGTGTCAAAGATTCTATGACTTAGAGAATTTAATATTAAGACATCTAGAGACTAATTTCATGATCACCATCATATACGTGACCTAGCCTCATAGTCTTATATGATCTAGAGAACTTCTTCCATATCGATTGTTAATGAGACAATTTACAATGATATGAAGAAGACGACCATTTTATTTATATTGCAAAAATAAGATCGTTTATACAAGAGCAATTATTACAAGCCAAATTTAATTGGCTGCGGGGTACTACTCTAACATAAAACATACATAACATAAAAGAAATAATAACAAAACGTCACTTACCTGTGTGAAGTCTGCAGCAAGCGTCTCTAACACCAGCCTTTAGAGGATAATCCTTGAGCCTTCTCATATCATCCTCATTTAGGACATTCTTCATTTGCCCTTAACTAAATGAATCGTCATAATTGTCCTAGTGCAAATCATACCCCCAAGTATTTTTGGTCCCATAATTAAATAACCCTTTGCCTTGCCCATCCAAGACCCTAGTTGATCTAAGACCCCTCTCACTGCCACTTGCCAACAGGTGATCCTAGATGCTGAGGAAAGGGCGAGAGCGATCCATTGGAATCTTTGCGCCTTGAACCTTCTTCCCTTGAAGCTGGGGGAACTTTGGCCACCTGCGAGGCTTTTTGAGAGCCTTGTCTTGCCTTCTGCCGGCTTTGCACAATGCTCAAGTCAGCCTTATTTCCTACAAAGAAAATACTGCATGTTAAATGCAAATAGATAAAAGATGAAAAGTATACACAAAATGAATGGCACACAAACACAACACTGGCAGGAAATAACAAGGATACATCAAACTCCTTATCGAACAACCCTGACAACTAAAATTAATCCTAAAGATCACAATGGCACTTCCTATACTGCACTAAACTAGCGAAACTACTCTAAGTAGTAAGGAAATCCCAACCTTCATTACGAATGAAGAAAAAAAGCTCTTTCCAAGGTCCCTACGAAGATGACACCTCACCAAGAAACTTACACCTGGGATGGGAAAGAAATAGAAAAATGGCTCCTTAAGGACATTTTTCACCAAAAACAAGCTCTGAAAGCCCTTCGTACTTAATGGCAAACCCAATTCTTCAAATCGATAATGAAAGCCAGTGAAATATATAAATGAATTCGGAGTTAGCTGGCTCAGACAAAGATTGTAAGCCAATACAAAATCAACAAATAAGGGGTTCAGAAGGATGCCAAAACCACCACTGAAGTAGGCTATAAACAAAGTAAAATATCCCTTAGGTAGATTAGATACTTGTGCTTGGGGCAATGGGAATATAAATCTACATCTAGCGAGGAAACAAAATTGGCGAGCCAAAATATTGAGTTCCTCCGCGATTAACTACGTAGGGCCAATATTGTCAACAACCTTGCCCTCTTCATTGCCCTTATCAGCGGACTCTTTCCCTTTAGTATCCCTCTCACTATCACTCTTTTCCCTTACCTCACTTCGTACTCCTCCTATCTCAATAGTTGGCCTTGCAACCTCCTTTTCCCTCCGAATCCGCTCCTTATGCAATTCTACACAACGAGAAATTCGGTACATAAGAACACTCTCAGCATTTTCTCCGATCAATCATGAGGCTAGCCTCAACTCGTCGTAGAGCCCACGGACGCCAGCTACCATGGCCACATCATGCTAGGCCGGCCTCTCATCGGCCTTGGCACCAACATCATGCTAGGCTAACCTCCTATCGGCTTCGATGCGAAAACTATGCTGGAGTTGACCCCGGTGGCTTCAATCCACTATGCTGAGCAGACCGACAATCAGCATCAATCCCAAACCCTGTCACTGTAAGCTGCTAGCCACCTCTCTCATCGACAAGCTTAACACTACTTCTTCATACTCTTCAGCCTCGTCTTTGCTCGTAATATCCCTAGCGTCATGACCCTCTTCCTCATTCGAAGACTCCATTTCCAACCGAGGGCCAAGTCCCCTAAGCTACTAAAATATAGAGAGAGAAAATCTACAACAAAATGAAAGAAAATGAAATGACTTACTTCTTAAACCCATTCCTTAAAGACTAAGTAGCTGAATGAAATTTCTCACCCACCAAAAACCAACCATATATATCAATTCTTCCCACCTAACATCCATACCAATTAAAGACAAATCCATCCACTTACCCAATTAAACTTACCATAAAGGTATCTTCTCTAACAAATACTCTCACCCCAATTTTACCAATCAACCATAGGGTAGTGGGACTATATGATATACTAGGCAAACCCGGCCACAAAGGTAAATAAGAGTCAGTTATGGTAACATTAATTTATAACTAGGGAAGGGATTATTGTTATGGCTTATGAGCCTATCAGCCCAATAAGAGAAAACCCTTGCCTAAGGAATATAAATAACCCTTAATTTAAGAAGAGAGGGACACACAGACAAATCTGCAGAGAAAGACTGGTAATTGAACAAAGCAAGGGAATCCAATTTTAGCAATCTCGATTTGCTGCGTTCAAGAGTTAAGAATCCCTTTTGATTTCTTCATAGATCCTTGGTTCAGTTTTGGGACCATAATGATCTTCTTTTAACATAAGAAATTTTTCAATAATTTTGAACCTGATCTTTTCGAGAAAGCACATATAGTACTTGTGTTTTTGAGCCAAAGTTCTAGTACAAGAAAGTTAGAGGATGTACTTTATTCGATACTAGGCAGGCTCTATAACTCTATACAAATTAGTAGTTTTTTATTCTTTTGACCCTGCTCTTGGTGTAATGTAGAGACAGGGTATGTTCGTTATGCCCTTTATCACTTGTTTAGAAATAATTAATTCATGAAAAGGTTGAAGTATCACAAGAGAGACTGTAATAAATCTTGGAATTTGGAGTTACAAAAGTGTCGCTAGGGCACATATTGTGTTTTTTTGCTGATGCTTTTTTGCAGCTACCTGGCTTTAGATCTATTGAGATCTACAAATATTTGGTGATGAACATACAGGAAAACCTTCTTCAGGTTTGCCCAAGATCTTTGGAATTCATTTATTTCTCTTTAGGGTGGCTTGCTCTAGTTTTGATGCATTTCATGTAAAAGGTTTGTACAATCTTGGAATATGGGTATCCGATCCTTATGGACTAACGAAAAAAGAAAAACTTGTGAATCCATCGTGGGGCATGGTTTACGTTACTCAAGCCAACATTCTTGCTTTCTCTTTGTCCACCATTGCTTGCATGGGAGCTTTATCTAAGGCAAAAAGCTCCCTTACCACTTATATTATCAATCATTTTGTCATTCAGAGTCTCATCTAATTTTATTTGATAAATGAAAAAAATATTTCAAGAATAAATCTAGTTTTGATTCCCCGGTGAAAATCTCTTGCTTTTTTGCCTTTTTCACTATTTTTTAAAAGAAGTACTTTACTCAGTATAACCCAAGATTTCATTATAATGCATATAAAATGAAACCTTGGGTTCCACCAAGCAAATTATTTCTTTTAAAAAATAATAGAAAAAGCAAAAAAATAAGAGATTTTCAATGCGGATCTGGAGCTTTCCAAATGATTTGGCTTCTTTGAAAAAAGCCTACTTCATTTTTAGATCAAGCTAATGCTATTTCTTTGTTTTATGAGGAAAGATGCCAAACAATGGTTGGATTCTTTAAATGAAGAATATTATTTCTAGTATAGACTTGGGGAAGGACTTTCTGTCCAATTATCGTCTCTGGACGAAATAGCTACAATAAGAGAAGAAATTATTACTTTTAGATGACAAGAGATGGAAACTCTGTACGAAGCATGGAAACGATTCAAAAGGTTGCTAAGAAATTATATGAACCATGGAGTGCGTAGGTATGTTCAAGTACATATTTTTTAGTATTGCTTTATAGTAGATACTCTAGACAATGCTAGCTCAGCGTAGAGAAGGATCATTTCTATCAAGGGCGCGAGGGAGTTGCAAATTCATTTTGATAAAACTTGCCACCAACTCCACAAGAAAATGAATGAAAGATAAGGAGCTAAGAAAGCAGTTGGTGTCCATTTTAAATAGATTGGAATCACTGCAATGGAAGCAAAGATGAATTTAATTGTAAAAAAGCTAAAAAGAATTGGGAGAAGTAAAGTCCAACAAGTTGCAGTGATATCATACAAAGAATAGCACCCATCTGATCAGTGCCAATATAGTATTGAATTTGTCCAATTTATAAGTAATATTTAGAAGAATCAAAATAACCCTTACTTAACACTTAAATTCTAAGTGGAGATGGCACTAAAATAATCAAAGGTAGTCTTCAACATGAATCATCAACAAGTTTTTCAATAGCTTATGCAACAATTAACACAAGAGAAAAAGCCATCTTTGTAAGAAATATGATGCTACTTTTCATGCTATGGAATCTTAAATAGGTCAGTTAGCCAATTCTATGAATGCTCGACCATAGCGGTCTTTGCCATGTAACACCGAGATAAATCCATGAAGAAATGGAAAGGTGCAGCATCAAGCAATCACTTTGAGAAATGGGAAAGAACTTCAAGAATTTCCCAGGGAGTCTATATCTAAAAAAGTAAAGGAAGTAAAAACATCGATTGAAGTAACAAATTCTATTCCCAAATCTTTTTTTACCAAAGGCTTCAAAAGCTGAAATTAGATAAGCAATTTTGGAAATTTATAGAAGCTTTCGAGAAACTTCATATAAATATTCCATTTGCTGAATACTTGGAATAAATGCCTATTTATGCTAAATTTCTGAAAGATATTTTACCTAAAAGGTGTTTGGGGGACTGTGGATGGTAACTCTAACTTAAACATGCATGCAATCATTCAAAACATATTATCACATCTACTAAAAGATTTGGATAGTTTCACAATACCTTACAGTATTGGTACTCACTGTTCTGGTAGAGAACTATGTGATAATGCCCTATTCAATTTACAAAATGCTAATGTTCCCGAATACTACACTCGCCAGTGTTACCTCACAATTAGAACATAGGTCGCTTAGCTATCCTAGGGGAATAATTGGTGATTTTTTTTTGTGATGATAAATTTATTTGCTCCGCTAATTTTATTATCCTTGATATGGAAGTGGATAGTAAAGTTCCCATCATTCTTGGAAGACTATTCTTGGCAATAGGTAGAACTTTCATTAACATCCAAAAAGGGGATACTTATAATGAGAGTTCAAGATCAAAAAGTAACTTTTAACATATTTAAAGCCATGAAATTTTCTAATAATCTGATGAATGCTTCTCCATGAGTGTAGTAAATAACCTTGTAAAGAAGGTCCTTCAAGTTGAAAAGATTAAAGATCCATTAGAAAAGACTCTACTTTCTTGCAAAGATGGAAAGATGAAGAAATCTAAGAGATATCAAGGATTCTGAATTCTTCGAAAGAGCTAAGGTAAAAAGAGTTTGTGCTTATAGGAAGACTCGGCTGCCCATTACAGAAAGTTATAGCTACTAGCTATGATATAGTAAACGATCCTGCTAAAATTTAAAATGCTTATAAGAGAAAAACTAGAAAGAATGCAGAAGAGATTCCAATAAACTAATTTGAAGTAGACAACATGTTTCACTACATAATAGCTGGTTTAAGTTTCTCTTACGTAAACACAAATCTCGACGGTTGAGAAATAACAAAAGTTTTTGCCCATGAGGTAGTGGGGTTGGAAAACTAGAGATTAAGGAATAAATTCAAGGTGAACATACAAAGAATAAAAAAATATAGGGGAGAATTAGCTGTTCATTAGCAAGACTCAATCACATAGAATGATGCTACTTAGGAATGCCCAAAAGTCATGCCGATGACTATAAGTCAAGCGCTTCTTGTAGTAAATCTAACCTTTATTTTATTTTGTGTTTTTAAATCATGAATCAAATCCTTTATTTTACTTGAATCCATGACGAATCAAAATCAAATTATATAGGAAATAGGATCAACGTACAGAGAAAAAAAAAAAAA
>JACFYI010002344.1:148281-195978 GCA_014898755.1 Handroanthus guayacan
TACTTAACACAAAACACTATTGGACTATTGTTTTATTATGCTTAGTTTATGCTTACCAAGATGTGTCCATTGTGTTAGATTATCACGAATCTCGGGCTTTGTTGCAATTCACCTCTATATGATTGGTTTGTGCCCTATTATCTGGTTTCATAATTTATTCAATTATAGCTATGTTCCAATCAGCGTTTGATGTGTTGCTTGAAAGAGTGGTTCTAATGTTTTCATAGGACGTGCATTCATTCTTTTTTGCACTTTGAGGACAAAGTACAATTTAAAGTTGTGGGATATTAACTTTGTGACTCTTTTTATGCATTTCTTTTATTAATTACCTTTATTCATTTAAGTAATTTTGAGGCCCTAAATTTTACAAAATTTTTCACATTTCAAGCTTATATTCATGCCCTTTGTTCAATGAATGTTTGTTTTTTGCTTCTCGTTACATTTCAGTTATTTATTATTGCATATTAAGACGATGAGTACAATTAAGATTGTGTATGACTAGCATTTAATCCATTTTTGTGTTGCACAACTGCTTGTACCTTTAATAAGCATTGATTTTAAATGAATTTCCTAAGGAATTTTTCCTAAAATTTTAGAAATTTGCCTGATTTTCTTTAAAGATGAAAGCTATAGAACACTTAGTCAAGAAAATAACTTAGGCACTCTTTGACTCGATTACTCAGTCAAGAAAATAACTTTGGCACTCTTTGACTCGATTAGGCCTTTCAAACCCACCAAATAAATTGTATATGTGCCTAGGGTCCCCTTTTGAACCTTTGATTAAGGCCTCTATTTTTTACAATGGATAAAATTATGAACCTAAAAGTTGTTTATCCTTATTTTGTCCCCCGTCCATTAGCACTAATTGGTTTCAGGTTATCTTTCTTGGATTGAATTATGGAATGACTATTAGAACTACTGATAATGCTATGTTAAAAACACTCCGTTAATTACCTTGAAGTAATTATCAGTAAGCTTATTACAAACTAGATTGTGATCAATTGAGCAATTGGGTGCATTTCTCACAAATATGTGTCCTCATTTCAAAAGGTTCGATAACATTCTAGAAAAGCCAACTGAGTAACCAATTCATTCATCACTAATATTTGTCATTGCATCAAAATGTCAACCAAACTTCTAAGACAAGACAAGTGGAGGTAAAAGAAATGGAGTATAAATCTCAAACTAGGTTTGGGGGTGATTAAAATTTAATCATTAAATCAACAAAAGATAGTGCTATGGGTGACCTTGAGTCATATCTTCCCAGAATTATTACCCTCACCCAAAGTGTACCTAATTAAAGTCTAATCAATATTTGACTAATTAGTTTGTGAAGATTGGAATGAAAGGTAAATCTATAATATTGTTTGGAAATTTTCTCTGTCATATGAGATTTTATGCAGAAAGATGCTAGTTCTAGAGTTTATCAGCCACACATTTACTCAAGAATTAATTTTTACAATATCTCATGATTTTAATTGTATTCTTAGTCAAAATATATTATATCTTATGACTAAACATTTAAAGAAATAGCTGAGAATATTAGAGTGCCTTAGACCTTTTGGGGGCATATTTATTCCTTTTCAAACTCTTCCTTTCATCATTGCTTAAGTTAGAATATTGCTTGAGGCCGAGCAAAGAATAAGTTTGTTTGATATAATTCCATAATTGCATAATTTTTCTATAGATTTTTAGTCATGGAATTATGCTATTATTACCTTATTTTGGACTAATAGTGCGCTAAGTGTTGAGAATACAAATTATTTAGCGAAAAGCACAAAAGGATGAAAAAGAAGGAATAAAAGGCACACTGGACAAGGCACAAGTGCTCCAAGTGTCGGACACAGTCACACTCAAATAAAAAACAAGGGAGAAAAGTTATTCAATAGGCACGAGTGTGACCGTAGATACCGCAATCACGCCGCGTTAGGTACCAAAGATCAAATTCACTAGTGTGGGACCCAATGCACCCTATAAAGCACTGAGTCATATGGGGTTTTGAACTAAAAGCATTAAATTTCATATATGGGCAAGATTACACCCTTATTATACTGCACTCTTGCTGCATCAGAGGACGAAGTCTATATGCAGTTGGATTTTTCACACTTTTAATCCATTCGAACCACTTGTCCATGCCAACTCTCAAATCATAAACCTCTATGGACTCAACTTCACTTTATTAGAACACTTCTTGAAGAATTCAAGAACTATCAAAAGAAGATTTTGGACAGGATTTATATTATTTAAATAGGTTAGTTTGTCATTTATTCAAATCATCTTGAGTCTTCTCAGACTTATTCTAGGGAGCATCTAAGATCCCCCCTTTTTTTTGTTTGGGTTTCAGTTATTTTCCAATTTAGTTCTTTTCTTTTCAAGATTAGGTTCCTGAATATGAACATGAACCAATCTTGTCTTTTTGGAACTATGTTTGAACCTTTTTGCATAGATTAACTATAAGTTAATATTTCCTTATGATTCTTTGTTCAATTTATGAATATTTCTTCTATCAAGGTGCTTATTTTTTAGCCAACAATAAGATTAATCTTCTAAAATTAGAGATTCATGGAAAATGTATTTAGGGTAGGTCATCGATGCAAAATCAAAGTTCGATTTGTTTCCATAAGATGAATAAATTGATTTGCAAGTGAGATAGGAATATACGTACATGTCTTAAGTAGCCTATTAAGTGGTTTTTTTATTAATATTTGATTTCTTTGATTCATATAGGAATATATTGAATTGACTATAAATGAGTTTTGACTACGAATAATTTGGAAAAACCTTGTAGTTACATATGACTTGAGGTTAATAATATTAATCATTTAGAAATTATTGGGAAGTACCCATAGAATTAATTTATGTAAACTGGGAATTTCATAACTTTAGGGTTTTAACCTATTGAATTTTCGTTAATCAACGTCTTTACTTATAACTTACTCAAGTTCAACTTACCATTAAATTCTTCTTAGTTTGAGTTGCTATTGTTTTGCATGCCTTCATCCAAAGATAACTCATATTTCTCATGGGAACAATACAATACTCGTCACTTTATTACTTATTCTACACGTACACTTGCATGTGGCTTTATGCCCAACACTCATGTCATTACAATTTGGATGAAGGAAGAAGTAATTTACCTTTTAAATCATCTCCAACTTGAAGATCTCTCCATGAATATTTAAAAATCTTCGTCCCATTCCTCAAGAAGCTCACGGTTGAACACTCTGTAGCATTCATGCAATTGAACCTTGATCCTTGATCTTGAACTTGAATCTTGACCTTGAATCTTGACTTGATCCCTATCAAAAACTCCTATGACCAAATGCATGTATGCTTGGATCTCCTGTTTTTGGTCTTCAATCTTCAATCCACATTTTAACTCTGCAAGATCCACACAAAACACTCAAACTAAAGTGTCTCTAGTAGTATCCACACACCCCAAAGTCACTTAGAAGATTAAGCTAGATAACCTTTATTCCCATAGAGGATGTATGAGAGAAAAACAAGAAGAAGACTTGGAGGAAAATTAAACTAAAAAATGGAGGGAAAAATGAAGAGAAAAAATGGCCAACCAAGGGGTGCAAGTAGGTAGCCATGATGGCCTTTTATATGCCAAGTGACTTTGCCACTTGGCATGAAGAGGTGGAAAGCTTTTAGGCACCTTCAGATTTCATCAAAGTTCCCAGACATCTTAGGTTTTTCCCTCAACCATTGGCTAATCAATTTTCAAGTAGGATATTATTATTGGCTTTAATTAAAATTATTATTTTAACTGTCAATTAATATCCAACTTCTTTTCTTTAAATTTCCTCCAAAAGTTGGATTTCCACATGGCCGAATATAATTAAACTCCTTTAATTTAATTGGTTCAAAGTTAATTCTTTAATTTAAGTAGGTTAGCGTAATTCTTTAAGCTGGCTTGACAATGATGCCTAATTAAATTAATACTTTAATTTAATTAAATGACCCAATTGAATTAACTACTTAATTTAATTAGATAATTCAATTAAATCACTACCTTAATTTAATTAGATGGGCCAATTAAATTATTAGGAGTGGTGATGAAATATTTTGGTTGTAGGAAAAGTTGTTTAGTGAATGCGATAAAAGATTTTAGGTTTTAAATTGTAAAATTTTTAAAATAGAATTTGAAAAATTTTTGAGTTGTTACAATTATGTATTAGCTAATTCCCTTCCCAAGTAGCAGCTCATCTTAGGGGACAGAAGCTCTAGGTTCAGTGCGCTATAGAATGGTATCAGAGCTTTGGGTAAGAAACCCAAGCTACGCCGAAAAAGAAGTTTGGGAATAGTATTTTATTAGAGTTGATTTAACTTTTATATTTATATATACTAACTCCTATATTTTAGATTATTCGTGTTTAAGATATTAGCCTAATTTGTGAGTTCTTTGTGGATGGATATAATAAGTATAGGGTAATATGGATAAGGGAAAGGAAAAAAATGTCGGCACCTAGAAAGTATCAGAGAATGGCTCAAATGAATGTGGTCTCTTTTCCTTCTATTTGTGCTAGTCATGATTCTTAATTAGTTCAGTAGAAAGTTCCATAAATGACTATGATCTCAAATTAATATAGTGACTAAAAGAAACCAACCTCATGGCAATCAACCACGAAAATAAGGACGTGCATAGGTGAAGAAATTTGATAGTCATAACAACCTGAATAATACTGAGAATAATTACTTACCTCGGGATGCACTACCTGAACCGGCACCACCCAAAGTAATCACGCCAGTTGCTAAGCAAATGTTCACCATATGACAATGATTTATGGAATATTTCCAACGAACAAACATAGAAAACATGGGAATGAAGCCCATGAGGTGGAAAATAAAGCCTTAACTAGATTTTTGCGATTTAATCCACCTAAATTTAATAAAGAATTGGATGGCCAAAATGCAGAAGCGTGGATTTGATAAATAGAGAAGATATTCCGAATTCTTAATTACTTGGAGCGACAATAGGCGAGATATGCCACTTTCCTCTTAGAGAATGCAACATATCATTGGTTGAGAATCGTGGAACGGGGGTGGAATGAGGATAGAATAGAATGGGCATGGGAAGGGTTTAAGATGAAGTTTTTACAAAAGGTTATACCCTAGGTTGTGCGGAATATTAGAGAAAGGAAGTTCATGAATTTAATTTAAGGAACTAAGACATTGCCGGATTATGATGCAGAATATAACAAGTTAATTTGATATGCCTCTCACATCCTTGCCAATGAAGAAAGAAGGACGAGAAAGTTTGTTGAGGGACTTAAGCCAGAAATTCGTTGTGCTCTAGTTTCATGTGATGTCCCAAATTATAATCAGGCTAGTGAAAAGTCCATGTAAATTGAGGATGGATTTTGAGAACTTCGAAAATTGGATGAAAGTGGAGAAAAGGAAAAGAAGTGGGCTAAGCAGACTTTGATAAAGAAAAGAGAAATTCCCATGAAAGGAAAACGATGTTCATTTAAGGGAATTCCAATTCATCATTGATGAATATGGGCAAAGCTTCATATGTTGCATCAGCAACTGCAAGAAGAGGACGTAATTTTTGTTGACGCCTTTCCCACATAGAGGGCCAGTGCTGGGTGAAGCAAGGAAAATATTTAATTTATAGAAGTCCTTAACATACACAAGGGAATTGCCCTAGAAATCGCAACCTCAATATGATTTCAGGAGCTCCAAAACAGCAGCAACAACAGCCAAAATTGCATAGAAGACCCCTAGCGAAAGTTAGAGCTTTGGCCTTTATCAAACAAGCTAACTCAGACCCGAGAAAAAATTTGAGATCTCCCAAGTTTTTTATCTTAAATCTTGCTTCAAGTTGAGTCCGAATATCATTAATTGCTTCATGAGATGGTATAGTGAGTATTGTATTGTCCACTTATACCAAAAAAATGACAAGAGTGGATCCATGTCCCTTGATGTACATAGAATAATCCGCCTGAGACTGAGAAAAGCCAAGTGAGAAATAAACTTCGATGAATTTCCAAAACTAATGCCACGAAGCCTACTTCCAGCCATTTAGAGATTTTTGTAACTTGGAAACAATCTTTCTGAGGTGTATATCTAAGAGACAGGTTCGTGTATACCTCCTTGTGTATATCTCCATGTAAAAAAGAATTGTTGATATCTAGTTGATACAAACCTAGCCCTTGCTTGTAGCAATTGCAATAAGAACCTTGATTGTGACCATTTTAGCCACTGGAGCAAAAGTTTTAAGGTAATCTAATCCCACTTGTTGAGTGAAGCCACGTGCAACAAGGTGCGCTTTATAGCGTGCAATGGAATCATCAGCATTTAGTTTTGTTTTTATACAACCAACGATTACCAATAATATGTTTACAAGGAGGTAAGTTAACCACAATCCATGTATGATTAGATTTGAGTGAATCAATCTCTTCTTTCATAACCAGGCGCCATGTTTCAAAGTGAACAGCTTCGTGGAAATATTGAGGGTTAGGAGCTTGCATGAAAGCTATGAGAATTGACTAACGATAATGTGGAGTAAGGCGTTCATATATGAGGTGTTTCCTAATGGGATGAAAGCATTTGTAGTTGGGACAACACCATGTGTAAGGAGATGGCAATAATAATCCCTCAAATATAAAAATGGTTTAAAGACCCTTGATAAACGTGGAGAGGAACTAAAGCTGGTGCATTAGAAGCACTTTCATTAGAAGGTTATGGACCATATGACTAATCATGGGGAACATAAGGAAGCACTATATCACTAAAAGGATTCGTGGACATAGGAGGAGCACTTTTGAATGGAACAATATTTTCATGAAATACCATATCTCACGACACAAAGATTTCTAAGATGGTAACATCCGAAAGTTTATAAACCCTAACTCCCGTAAGGTAACCAATAAACACACATGGTCGAGCTCTAGGTACAGACTTGCTGCAATTGGCATGAAGTGTAGAGGCATAAGCAAAGCATCTAAATATACAAAGTAAGCAATAGTCCAATGATCTGCCATATGAGAGCTCTAAAAGAGGCCTATTATTTAACAGAGGTATGGGAGACCTATTGATGAGAAATGTGGCAGCGAGCCCGAATTTTGACCATAGAGTAAGAGGGACATTCGATTGAAATATTAATGCATGAGCAACATTCAAGAGGTGTTGATGCTTCCATTCAATAACACCCTTTCGATGGGCTTTTGAACACAAGACCTTTGATGAAAGATGCCATGTTCTTGATAATATGTAATGAGAGTGAGTTCACATGCATTGTCAGTATGAAAAGCCATAATATCACGTTGAAATTAATTCTTGATAAAGGCATAAAATCTCAAAATAACAACAGCAGCTTCAGACTTTTGCTTAAGGAGAAATGTCCATGTAAAGCAAGTCTAATCATCTACTAAATTCAAAAAATATCTATGTCACAAAGAGAGAAGAAATCTAAAAAGGACCCCATATTTCACCATGTACAAGTTCAAATGGAGAATCAACATATTATTTTGAGATGGTATAGATAAGTTCTTTTGCTTTGCAAGAGGACAAATAGTGCAATAATCTTCTTTATTCATGTAAGCTAGTTTACAAGACAACTAAGACTGAAGTAATGACAAATGTTTACACAAAATGTGCCCTAATCGTTGGTGCCAAACATCAGAGAAAATATGACAACCGAAAGCAAAGTCTAGTATGTATAAGCCATCCAAGCATCTAGCCTTGCCAATTGTTACCAAGGTTCGAGGATCCTGCATAAAGCAGGAGTCAGTAGTCAAAGCAACTGTAAGTGTAGAGTCTCGCAACAATGTACTAAGAGATATTAGGTTGGAGTGAAATGAGCCCACAAAGAGGACATTCTGAAGCACCAATCCTCCAAGATTAATCAATCCAAACTCTGAAACTTGTATAATCATCGAATTTGGGAGAGTAAGGGTGACATGAACAATATGATTTATGTGTTGTAAATATAGAAGCATGACAACATATGTGGCTAGATGCATCAGAGTCCAAGATCTAAGAAAATGGTGAAGACAAATGTAGACAAGCAGATGTAAGACAAATACCTAAAGCAGCAGACCAAGGTGATGTGGTTGCTTTAGTTTTCGCTTGTGGAAGCGGAGCAGAGAGCATCCCCAACAATTACTTAAATTGATCAACACTTAGATAGTAAAAAAATTCCCCAGCAGTAGATGACTTTTGATCAGAAACAAGGTTGACACTAGTAGTAGACTAGGACTTCGGCTTACAACCAAGCGAATATCCATGAATCTTATAGCAACTATCAATCATGTGACCACTGATATTACAATTAGAGCATAAAGGTTTATCCTTCTTTGGATTCTTAGTGCCAGATGTCTTCGTGAATTGTTATTTTCTGGAACCATCTGTTTTAGTAGCGGCAAAGGCCGTGGGAGTTGAAACATCTTGTGAAGTAGAAACTACTTGTCGTTGTTTTTCTTGAATAACAAGTGAAAACACTTTACTAATCAAGGAAGATGATCCATCATGAAGATCTGATCATGGATATGAGTATACAACTCATTTAATCCAAGTAGGAAAGAGAGACCATATTCAGTTTCAAAGTAAAAATCTAGATTTCGAACTCACTAAAAACACACTTCCACAAGTGCAATGCAGACAAAAGTTTATGAGCTCCTACCAAATTGTTTTAAGCTTGGTGAAGTAAGTAGCAATATTAGAAAGTCCTGGACATGACTCATTATATCACACTTCAATTGAAATAGACGAAGATTGTTGCCTTGTTGAAATCATCTCGTAAATCAATCCAGATCTCATGTGCAGTCTCATCATAGAGACTGCTAGCAGAGATTTCCTTTGAAACTTAGTTAAGAAGCCAAGAGATAACAGTGTTGTTACGAATCCATGCTTGAAGAAGAAAAGAATCATCAGTAGATTGTAGTAGAGAACCAGCCACGAAACAGACTTTATTTTGCATAGTTGTCTACTATGAGCACTTGTGTAACTAGAGAAAGTTCTAGACTATCATGTTGATAAAGATAGTAAGGACTGGACGGATCATCTCTGGAGAGACTTGATGAGGAAGATGAAGTAGTTCTCTCTATTGAGAAGAACCAAAGTTGGCACAAAAGCAAAAATCAAACTGGTACTACGATAGATGAGAGACACTAAAAAGTAAATAAGGTGCTTGTGTTACTAATTTGATAACGAGATGCAGTTTACACTTGTATATATATACAAGAAGAAGAAGCAAGTTAGCTAAAAAATAAAAAAACTAACAAGATGTTACAACATACTAGCTAATTGGATGATTAGCTACAAACACAACCGTATCTAACTATAAACGTGTTTATCAAAATAATAGTTTTGATTGTATAGGCTGGCTAATGCTTTAACACTTATTATAGCAATAAATCAACTATTTGATTTTTCACTAAATCTCAGCAACAAATCAACTCCTTGATTTTTTACTTAAATTTTGTTTATGAGATACAAACCAGCTCCTTGATTTTCACTCAAAACTCGCCTATGTCGATCATTGTGAGTTAATGGGTTTAGAAGTTATCCTTTCCCATTTCGTGGACATTTCACTCAACTCATCAATGATGAAATTGGGCAATGCATCAAGAGAGTCTCAATTAGAGACAAAAATTTCTTATTCGAATTTAAGAAAAATAATTAAGACAATCGCAATTTTGGGTCTTGTTTAGTTAATGGGTTTCCAAAACAAGTGAGTGGGGGTTATAATCATGTTCGATTTCAAAAATCAACAATTGTGTAGAAGAAAATATAAGCATTCATTTAATCAATATTTATAAACAGAATTATGATATTCAATCATGAGTTATCTCTCACTATTTATTTGAATTTTATGCCCTTACATAAAATCAGAAAATCTAATTTCGTACTGGGAATTAAGGTCCAAAGGCATTTTTCATGGACCCACGACTCATGAGACATCTACTAATTATTTAAGGTGGGCAAGCTTTACCAATTGTATCAACTTTGCAACCATTAACATATTTTGCCTGACTTTTCATGTAAACCCATGACCCGTATGACATGTATACTACTAGTATTAAGTCTTTAACCTGCCAATCTTGATTTAACAATAATCTAGTTACGGACATTCCACAACTCATGAGATAATGCCATAACCAAATTATCATTAAACCTTGTATCTAATGTGAAGGAAGCAAAGATTACCTCTATTAAATATGTGTTCCACAACTCGTGAAACAATACGCTTTTAATGTTGGCATTCCATGTCACATTTCTATTAGCAGAAGACATGGATAGTTAAATCTCATTTAATTTTATCCATTTTGTTTGAATTAATGTCTCAATAAACTTAGACTTTCTAAATGAGGAATGTGAAAATATGCAAGATCCCGTCATATTCAATTATCTTATCTAGGTTATCTATCCTAAGCATGCATCACCATATGTCGAAGGATAATAAACATAAATAAGTATAAAACAAAAAAAAAAAAAAAGCCTAGCATACTCCTAAGAGGGATGATTATGAGTTACTGACCAAATAATGAACTTAAAACCATAGTATAATATCTAGTTGACATAACAAAAAATCATAGAATCAGCGACGGAATCCAAGGTAACTGATCCGTCGCTAAAATGTAGGTATAGAAATCAACGAAGGATCAGTCACCAATGAGCAGAGGAAGGATTCGTCGCCTAGTAGGGGTCGCTATATAACAAGGACGCAAAATTTGTCGTTGATATCTCACTGATATAGTGACGGAATTCATTTGCTCGTAAAGTTCATCACCACCAAGGAAGGGGGTGTACATCGTCGCCTCGTAATGACATCTACGTTCATCTCTACATCGTCTCTACTCTATCACTGAATTCCATCGCTGAGTCATTGTGATTGCATAGCTGATAGTCACGTGCATCCTGGCTATTTGGTCACTGTGTGATCGTTAAGTGTCATCGATGATCGAGTGCTAATGCATCTCGATTTTGTCACTGATTCATCCCCAATCTGTCGCTGATGGAAGCTTTATTTTTGCATTGTCATCGCCATTCCGTCACGAATTCCTTGCTAAATCTGTGTTCATAAGCTTTCACATACTGTCCCTGTTTTTTTTCCTTCATCCACTCAAATATATAGTCACCAACAATTCTAACAACATCAAATGAACACAAACAATGTATACCGAATTACAAACAATGTATATATAATAACATACAGTACACCAAATTGCAAAAATAACATCATTTATGTTAATATCATATAAAACGTCAGCAAATTAAATGTGCGTTAAGGCAAAGTGCGTAACCATCCAAATGTTTGATATATTGATAAACTATATAATGTCACCTATAGCGTATGAAATCTAATCCAACCCTGCAGTACCATCCTTGCCATCATCTCGTGCACGGTTTTACTACATAGAAGAGCTAGTGAAGCGAGCTAAAAGTAGAGTTACGGAAGATAAGAACTGCTGCATTTGGTCTGATATCTTATCTATTTGCTGCTTTAACTCTTCATACTGTGACTGTTGCAATGGTTGTGGCTGTGAAGTAGAAGGACCTTCAACAGTATTAATAGAGTTAGCGTCAAGGGGTATGCTACGCCCGATACCCTCTACCCATCCTTTCTTATTTTGGCGTGCTATTTCTATCCAAATGGCACAATCAAACATTGAATACCCATTCAGATCATCCCCGTACACCCATTCTAAACCCGCATCAAGCTTTTCCTTCATTGAGAAGAAAATGACAATATTAGTCCAAAAAAAAAATTTATAGCTTTACTTAGAAAAAAAATATAGAATTTCATTGATTATTTACTTACCATAAACTCTTGAGTATACTGGAAAATATAGTCACTCGTACTCTTTTTCTTATGGTTACGTTTTTATAAATCTCTCATCAAAACGGAGCCCTCTTTTTCCTTCTTCTGTATGTAACGTTGTCAATATAAAAATGACTTAAATTAAGTTATAAAATGTATTGAATGAGACACAATTGTCTTACCATCCTTTCCTTCGTCACCCCAAAACTGACGGACCCTCCTGAATGCACTGCAGCATCGGGAAGAGCGCTGTGGTTTGCTTTCACTGAAATTGGCCTTCTTTGGAATTTTTCGTTGAGCCAGTAGTCAACGAGACGATTTCATACATCGACCCGAATCCCTCTAGGAGGCTTGTTTTAGTTTGTGCAATGTCTTCTATGTTATTATACGTCTCTTAGGCCTTCCTTCCGTAAATTAGACATGTTATCTGAATACCTCTCTCAATATATCGTATCCCATACACTTCTTCCTAGCGCTTCTTCCTTAGGGTACTTGAATTTATACCTAATTTGTAAAAAAATATTTATAATTAGCAAATTAACTTTGAAAATCATTTTTTAATACTTATATTCATTAACCGAAATTCTTGCTTTGAATTCATTATACAAAATATCCTTTATTTCATAAGGATATTCCTTACAAGTCGGAGCATTACTTTTTCTAAAAGACATTTTCTATTGGACAGAAAAGGTGCTGTCATTAAAACTTGGCAAGATTTATGGTAGACATTCAAACTCACAAAAGATAAATGCATAGAAGCAAAATATTATCCAATACGAGTGATCTTATAATGTCCAATCAGGTGACGAGTAAACCCAAAGGGTTTGGGTTAGTTTCCCAAGAAAATTGGTCAATTGAATAGTGATCTAATGACTTATAAGGAGACCATGTATGACATGAAGTTGATATTGTAATTTTAAATAATTAGATGCGAAAAGACTCCGTATGTTTCGACCTTGGTCAACCCAATAAAAGGTACGGTACTTATAAATGGATCTATTGAAAGGTTTATGGAAACTTTTTTTGGATTGTATGAGCCATAAGCCTTGTAGATCTAGATTGTTGTGAATATATATTGTGACTATGTAACATGACAATATGATGTGAAGTCTATCGCTATCAAATGAGTTGATAAAGAAAATTGTTTGCTAGCTCAAGAGACCCATTGGTAGCATGAATAGGAATACACTTTTTGAGAAGATCAAAAGAAATTGACCAGATCAAAATTTGTATAGTTCACAAAAAGCTTCATATCTAGTGGGAGTAAGCAAAGCGGTTTGTAAACTCCAAGAGGCGCATGTAAGCCTCAATTACACATCCCAGGATTAGAACATACATTTTGATGAAAAAGTAAAAAAGGTTTGGCCTCATCAAGAGGTGTATGAATCATTTGTGTGTAACAGATTAGTGGGAATACGGTTAAATTTTCATGGTGCTTTGAGTTAATGATATTCTAACTTATTGGGGAATGAGATAATAATGTTAGACTGAACTAAAGCAAAGTTATTTACACAATTCTCCTAATAAATTGAGAAACTATTCTTCATATTAAGAATACGGATATATCGAGATAGATTAAGTAAGATGTTGGTGCTGGAGTAGTGCCCTACAAGCCAATTGAATTGGCTTACAAAATACTCTCTGGTGATGCGACTTTATTTCATCAATATAATTATAAATTGGCATCTTTACCTTATGCGCATTGTTATTTCTATGAATGCATTTTGATGAAGTCCTTGAGATCGCAATAGACTAGGAGATTTAGTTATGCATATGATAGTAATCATGAAATAAGTCCCTGTGGTCATGATCTTAAAATATTTCAAGTTATAAAATTTAAGACACGAGGACATTTTAGATTCAAATAGACTTGCGTTGATGATATACACACCAAGGAGTTGAAATTTGCTTTATTTCATAAGTAAACAGTGTAGTGACATCGGTGCACGTTAACAGATGCTTGTTAGAGAACAAATTCACCAAAGACTCGTTCATATAAATCTATAAGATAGCCATAGTGGCTTGTCAATAATAGAATTTTCTTTGGCTTACGATAGTGCATAAAATTAGTCTTTTAACTTGAGTTCCATGATTACCTTATGTATAAGTGTTTAAGCTTTAATAAATAGCTGAACTTTGTAAAAAATCATATAAGGAGTTTATTAGGCTTATTTGATTTATGACATAGAGGTATGTGAGATCCAGCAAATGATTCATTTGCTCATGTCATAGAATAAGTCGATCTCCTATGTTTTCTATGATGCTTGTTTTTCGAAATTTTTGGACAAGGTAGATTGACAATTTGAAAAGGTATTTTTAAAGATGAGGTCAAGCAAACTTGTCATTAAGAATAGAATCATAGTCATTGAAGTTGTTGGAAGCCGATAAATATCTTAACCCGAGATCTCAATTGGGAGATAGAGAATGGAAGGATAGTATTTGCATCAAATTCATAAGCAAATTGGTTCATACTAAATTAATTCATCTAGTCGATTAGGCTCTATAACTTGAAGTTAGAACATTGTTCATGGAGATCGAGCATTCTTAGATTTAATAAAGAATAAATCAAGATTGATTAATTAAAAGAGTTTAATTAATTGGAATATTTTATATTTGCAAATCCAATCGCAATTGGCTGCGAGCCCACATCCAATTAATTGATGAACCTATAGGATCACATATAAAAGTCTCATTTTATCATTTGAGAATTTTGAAGAACTATCCAAAGTATTAGATAATTAAAAGAAGTGTTTCGTTGACTAACAAGATTAATCAAATTGGCTAGATTAATTTACAAGGATAAATTAATTCAATTATTTTAATGCGTTAAATTAATCCTAGTAAATTAGTTATTTAATTAATTTATTTTCTTGAGGCCGAAATGAAATTTGAAAAAGGATCAAATTGCAAATTGCCAAAAATTTGGGGCTGAAATGTTAATAACTTCTTTTGAATAAATTAGTCCAATTAGATTAAAGAGTTAATTAAATTGGGTCATTTTGGTCAAAGTCAAACTTATTTGATTAAGTTGACCTACTTGAATTAAGGTATTACTTTAATTAGGTTATTAAAATAAAAAAGCTAATTAAATTTGGCACATTTGCACTTAGGCCTGTCAATGGCTGTGGTTATACCCTACCCAAACTCATACCCAATAAATATCCAATACTATGGGCCCAATGCCTACGCTATCCTATACTCAATGTGTGATACCCTGAGTTTTCCCTAATTAAAATTTCAAATCGTCGAATTTCTCAAATTATTTCAATTCAATAAAACGGAGAACGTTTTAATCCCAAAAATAAGTTTCACGTTCACAAATATTTTCTCTCGTCGGAATCTCGATTTCATACGTTATTTCAGCCCAAATTAGGCTCAAAACCCATTTAATTTAAGCCCAAGATAACCCATGCAATTTCAGCCCAAATTGTTTAAATGTTTTTTTAAAAAAAAAAATTAGAAAACAAGAAAATCATATTGCATGCATGCAGTATGGGCAGCCAATTTTCTCTCAGATTTTAGGGGATGTGTTGGCTTGAATTTAGCAAGTCATTTTGACCACAAATTGGCCTCAATTGCCACTATAAAATCAGTATTGAAGGGGGAGCTTGTTTTCGGATTTTACCACTTCAAGCAGCTAAAAATTTTCATCTTATTTCCTCTCCTTCCTTCTTCATTCCGACGGCAACATTAAACTCCAACATTTGATAGATTTATCAAGAAAACTCAAGGGAACTTAGGGATTTCATACTCTCACCTTGGTAAGCCTAGTGTTAGCCTATTGAGTAAGTAATTATGGTATGAATATGTGAGAGTTAACACTTGGTTTAATGGTTATTAGGTGTTTAACTCAACATTTGGAACGACTAGCATTTCCTCAAGACGAGCCTAGAAGCTCTAGCAAGTAAGGCTTATGGAACCTCGTTTCTCTTCTTGGCATGCTTATACGTGCCTTCATAACTTGTTATCATGTTGTGTTGAGCTTATCTTATTTCGAGCATGTTGTTGGTATCGTTTGAATCCTGTTGCTTCAATTATCGTTGCCATTAGTATGAGCTCAACATGTTGAGATTATGATCCATTGTCTTGTGAATACACTTGATATCATTGCTATACTTGGACTGAAAATGGGAATGGGATTATGGACTAAATGAGGATGATTTGATGCTTAAACTAAAAGATACGAAGAAAATGGACTAAAAAAGTAGTGTTTTATCTCGGTTTGGATTTTCCGAAAAATCTTCATTCGAACCCCAAAATGATGATTTGGAATTGTTTATGAACTTAAGAGAACCCTAAAAATATGATTTTAAACCAAAAATTGAAAGAAAATAAAAAAGATGAAAAAATAAAATTTTGGCCGAGGCCAGGCGCTCAAGCGCTCAAGCGCACGAAACCGGCGCCCAAGCGCCCGGCCAAAACCTTGAAACATCATTTTTCCAGTAGGGTAGGCGCTCCAATGCCCATACCGGTGCTCCAGCGCTCGGAAGAGTGTTGAAAATCTTTTTGTTTCATTTTCTGACCCGAAGCCCAGCACAACCCCTCACTTCTTAACCTCCAAAACTCAACTTCCACTCATCGAAATTGCCCACATAATATACCGTTGGAAAGATATTTGAGTGTAGATGACTTTAGAATCAAGAATTTTGAAAAAAAAAAAGAAGAAAAATGGGCAAAATGGCCTTTGAAGGCCGACTGCGATTTCTTCCATCTTCCAATAACGTCACTATCCTATCTTCAACTTCTCGGCCTTGAAACTTGACCTCTTCTGATCCAAATGACTCACATAATATACCGTTGGAAACCTCTTTAAGTGTAGATAACATTAGAATTTTGATTCACTCAAAACCATGGAAAAACGTGGCCAAAAATGTCCTTAGAACATGACCCGCCAGATTTTCGAGAAACTATATTAACTTTGCCTCGACTTCTACTTTCCGAATTTTAAAAATCGAACTTTTCCTTAACGAATTTACCCGAAAAATATATCATTAGAAAGATTATCGAGTCTAGTTATTTATGGAGTTAAAATACGAATTTTAACTCATCAAGATGAATTTTTAAAAGTAATCGGAAAGTCAATTGCCGCTAGAAAAATATTGATTTGGGGCTATTTTGATATTATTCTTCTCTAAATGAAATATCTCTAAATTTAAGCCCTTACATTGTTATAAAAATCATTTTTATGATCCGAGTGAGTCTTGCCAATGTTCGAACAAAATGAATTTTGAAATTTATATTTATTCCAAATAATTTTTTCATATTTTGCCCTCTTAGTGAGATAAAGATTTCAAAATGAATATCCTCTGGCCCACAGTCCAATCCCGATTTAGTTGTCTTTTACAGTCATAGTTCAATTCCGATCCATTTATCCTCAAGTCCACAGTCCAAATTCCCGACTCGTTTCGAATGATAGGATTGACTGGATTACTGAACTGATTTATTACTAGTCCATAGTCTAATCCAAGTTTATTTGAACTAAATGATTGACTAAGTTTCCTAATTATCCGTCCTATCATTATTAGTCAATCAAACTGAGCCAACGGCTTCCTGATTCTGAATCAATTGAACTGTTCTGATTATTCGTAACCTACTGTTCTGACTATCTGTTGGTCATAGCTTCCTGATTCTGAATCAATTGAACTGTTCTGATTATTCGTAGCCTACTATTCTGACTGTCTGTTGGTCATGGCTTCCTAATTCTGAATCAATTGAACTGTTCTGATTATTCGTAGCCTATTGTTCTGACTGTCTGTTGGGTCCTGGGGAATTATATGAGTATCGGATTGGGCAACGTTGGGTTGTCAATACGAGCTCATGTGAATCTCATCTGTGGGATAATCCGGACGACCCTGGAGGTAGGGTTCCGAGGGGTTATTCTAAAGCACGTATGTCGATTGTGCTTTTCTATATCTGTTGCTCTTTCGGGAGTTGGAGAGATAAGGATCTTACATGATTATATTGAAGATATAAGGGTGATAGACTTACCAATACTGCTTGATTCAGCCTTATGTGACTCGAATGTGATTACTGTTTACCGTTATCAAATTGATAATTGCTGTCCTGACTGTACTGTACTGCTTACTGAATCACATTCTTGTCCATTACTGTTCTGATTACCGTTCGTACCGTTCTGTTTTTATTACCGTTCGTACTCTTCTGTTCCTAAATTTTTGCCATAAGTTTTACTGGGTCAGTGGACTCATGATTTCATAATATCATGTAGGTTCATAGACCAATGATTGACTGATTAAAGTTTGTATAGGCCGTGGATTTAGTGACTGATACCTCGTGTAGTACGGCATTCACTTGGGAATTGATGCATATAAGCATGTACCGTTTTGATTTAAGATTCGTTAAGAATGCATAGATTGTCAGCTTGTAATAGTGAGGATATCCGGATGTGATATTTTGATTTAGTTAAGTTCCCGTTTGAACCATGGATACGTTTAGCTTGTAAATTGGATTTTGTAATGAAATTTGGAGATCTCAGTCTATAAATTTGGAACATTAAATTATGAGATTATATTTTAGAATTTTAATGGCCTGTAATGGTATTTTCCTGTTGGAATTTAGTATGAATGCATTTTGTTTGTTTCTGTTTGGTTTTTGGAATGATTATCCGTCTGCAAGTAGCACTTCGGATCTCGGAGCAAAATGCCTCGGGATTCGGGGCATTACACAATGCCCATTGAGTCTCACACATTGGGTCTACTCTATATTATTTATATCTATTAGGTCTACCTTATAATATCTAATAGCCATTTGGTCTGCCATGTTGTCATCATTTTTCATTATTGTTACTCAAAATATCAAATCTTCAAATAAAATTATATTTTCAACTATATTAATTTGTGATAAAAATTTATTTACTAAATATAACTTAAGTTTTGGAGGAAATAAACTTTAAATAATATAAGAAATGTTATAAACTTTAAATATAAGAAATTTTTTTGCTATTTATTAAAATGAAATTAGCTATGAAACGCAATAAAATACACTTCTCTTAAACTTAATCGTTTGCTAGTAGTTATATTTTCATACAACATTGTCTTTCTCTCATTTTATTTTGATTTTATTATTTTTATTTTTAAAAACATCGTAAAATAGGATATAAGTTTTTTACTTTTTTTCTATTGAAAAAACTATTTAAACAATGAGAGACGGAGGCTTAAAGATATGCTAATATTTAATTTATAAAATAGCACTTGAAACGGCAAACTTATACTTTATAAGTAAAAGATCTAATTTAACAATGAATCAGGAAACTTAACATTATGCTTTTGTACCAGCATTTATTAGCTAAAAACTGTCAACTACTTCATTATCTTTATGCTCCAAAATAATTCATGTATTATATTTGAAGTCAATCTTTTGTTCTCCCTCTCGAAAAAAAAAAAGAAAAGAAAAAAGAAAGAACAACTAATGGGTGTCAAATCCAATCAAAAATAAAATTCTTACTTTAAAAATATCGTTTGTAAACAGCAATTAGTATGGTCGTATCCACATAGATTGGCTAATTTTATTCCTTTCAAGATTGTTAAACAAAATAAAGAGGAGGGGGTTTTATCAACAAAAAAGTTAAACGATGTAAAGAAAATTAACTTGCACAAAAAAAAAAAAAAGATCTAAACCAATATGAATGAAAGTCTAGCCAAAGTATAACCTGAGTTTTGGTTTACGAATTCGATCATTGATGTAGAAATGACTTTCTTTATTCTTAGATAAATTGGTTATAATTACTCGGAAATGCCCTAATAACGTGCATCTCCATACTTTTTTGGTAACCAAGAAAAGCTTATTGATTATTTCCCTTGCCAATAAACAATCCCAAAGAAGCTCTTAATATTTAATTTATCAACAGCTTTAAAAACTAGAGAGGTCACTAATTCTAACAATCTATCACACAAGCGAGGTTTATTTAAGTTAGATCATATATTTTCTTAACATAAGTCGAGCACCTTTGCCTGTATTGAATCATACTATTTGTTACTAATTATTAGAATAATTAAACAATTACGAATTTAAAAGTTTAATTAGCAAGGCGAACACTTTAAACTATCAAATACTGGCCCTATATTCAATAAATCTGAATGTTCGTAATGAAAATAGAAAATATATGAATACCTAAGAATAAAGAAACGAGAAAGCATAAATTAGATCCCATAAATTCTGAAGAACCAAAACTTCAATTATCCTTAACTAGACAAAAAGAGTTTAGCAACTTATGTTCAAAGAGAAAGCACAAAAACTAAAAATTTGCAGAGAAAAATTCTAAAGCTTGATCTAAAGCTAGATAGATGAAAAGACTCCTAGATTCCTCTTATATAGACAATCATTCCCTTCAATAAGATGAACCAAAGAGAAATCCTCCTCCTAAAATAATTCAGTCTTTAAAAAAATCTCAATAATCAAGGAAACATAACAAAAATAAACCCCTAAAATAAGGAAACAAAATAAAATCTAAATGAAAATTATTAGATAGTTGCCCAAGTCTAATTCTTCCAATTATTCCCGCCAAGTACTCTAGACAGCTTAAGTTTTAAGGCGTGACCACGCTTTAACTCCTAAACTTTTCTATACTACGTTTTCTCTCTTTTGGCCTCTTGTCTTCTCCAACAAATATGACTTTAGCTCCAACAATGCCAAACACTTCATTTTAAACTCCTTTTTGTCCAAGTCTTCAATCTACTTCCTAAACCATGAAACATGAGTTAAAATTTAAGGATCAAACAATTAAACTATTAAACACACAGAAAAATAATACATTATAAATGAAATTTATGCAAATTATCAAATTTCCTCACACTTAAAACAATGCTTGTCCTCAAGCATACAATAGTTCGAGTTCATCAATCTCCTCATAATTCTTCCCTATACCATTTTCCCCCACACTTGAGACAACCCAAATCATTGAGCTTCAAAGAGTTGAATTAAAATACGAGTAAGAAACAAACAATCCATAGACTAAATCCTCACAAGTCACATGATAACGAATCACCCTAATGGTCTTTGTGTAATCAAAATGCAATAAGGAATCAACACTTATCAAATTCACACAAGGGTTCAAGATATTCAAAATCAATGAATTATCAAGTCAATACATAGAGAGATATTCACCATAGGCTTGCCAAGACATCACGTCATTATGATCAATGAGTCAAATGCAAAGAAATTGTTAAGGATAAAAGGAAAGACCTTATTCACCTTTATTTCTTCTTTTTTTTCTTCGGCACTTTATTAGAGTCATTGGCCAATCTTTTTATGAGAGAACAAACAATTGTGATAAATGTATCTGATTACCTAGTCAATCACAACATGTCTAGAATGTCATCCAACCTTTTTATGCGAGGGCAAATACTTGTGGTAAATGTACTTGGTTACTCAATCAATCACGCTTCTAATGGTTATTATCCCTACTTATAATCCCCTCTGGCGATTAGTGGAGTAATAGTGCCTTTTTCTCCCCCTTCTTTTTTTGTTTCTTTTTTTTTTGGTTTTTTTTTAATGTTTGATTCCAAAGATCCTTATCATTTCAGTGCATTCAACTTAATAGAGTAATTACTTCATAACCATCAGAGCAAGTTCTGGCAAAAGTCAAACTATATGTGACTAGCACTTAGAAGAAAATAATATAATATTTTTCTGCTCAAAAGCTCACATAAGGTGGTATGTATTGATTCTCTCAAACAAATTTTCATTTAAATTAATCACCAAGATAACCAGTCATAATATGAAAAACAACTTAACTACTCATGCACCTCTCAAATGTATTTCATTTTAATGCAAGTGGTTTTGAGTCCAGTCAAGATAGGTACCAACAAAAAAGAGAGAATTAGAAAATAGAGAGTGTAGAAGAGGTTATGGTTTTAGGCGTGGGCACGCCTTATTAAAAGACGTTTTCTATCTTAAAAATTTTGTGGTTCTAATTTATAAACCATGTCCACGATCAATCAAAATCTATTCTCTATACCAAAAGACAACAAAATCAATGATATAGGAAAGATAAGAAATGCAATACAACGAAATCTAAAAAAAAAGTATACAAAAAAATAATAAAATAGAGCATCTAAATGAAATTTGGGTTGCCTCCCAAAAAGCATCTCTCTTTAACGTCTTTGGCTAGACATGGTGATCCTTCATCCATGATAGTTTAGACTCTGCAAGTGGGATTCATCAATGTTATATGCTTGGGGGCTTTCGAAAAAAGGTTTTGAGCAATGCTCATCGACTCTGAAAATTTTTCCAATGCCCACGCTTCTTATTTTCTTTGCGCCACGGGAAAACATATTAATAACAATAAAAGGCCCTTTCCATCTAAAATACAATTTAGCAAGAAATAACTTTGAGCAAGAAAATAGAACTTTTTACCCAATTGAAATTCTTTTCCTGGATGCCATTTGGTCTTGAAAGACCTTTGTGTTGTCCTTTTAAGTTCTCAAATTCTCATAGGCAACGTTACTCGAATCAATCATCTTTGAGCTGAAAGAGTTAGCAACGTCCACAACAAAAACACAGGACACATTACCAGATTTTTTGTGGTGTCATAAATATTGAATTTAATTATCTCACCATCAAATTCAATGGAAAGTGCGCTATCATGCACATCATTTTTTGTCCTAAATATTCTAAGGAAAGGTCTGCCTAACAAAATTTGAGTTGAATTAGAAGAATTATCCTCCACCATATTAAGCACAAAAAAATTTACAGGAAAGACTAACCCATTAACTTGTACTAATACATCCTTTAGGACTCTCTTGGGATATACAATGGATCTATCAATGGGCTGAATGATCACACCCATTTCTTTTAATGCACCAATATTCAAAGGTAAAAAAATGGATAGAGACATGACATTTATGGAATTTCCTAGATCATACATTGCTTTTTCAATTTCCGCATTACCTATTTTGCAAAGGATAGCAAATATACTTGGGTCTTTGCACTTAGGAGGCAACTTTCTTTGGATCACAGTCAAGACATTTTCCCCCACACTTATTTTCTCATTACCCTTCAGTTTTCTTTTATTTGCACACAATTCCTTGAGAAATTTAGCATATAGGGGTATTTGCTTGATCGCATCAAATAAAGGAATGTTTACCTTGTCCTTGCAAAAAGTTTCAAGGATCTCCTTTTCCTCTTCTTGTTTCTTGGATTTAGCGAATCTTTCAGGAAAACGAGGATGCACAGTTATCGAATTTGGTTTCTCACCATCCAGTTTCTAAAATTGTTCTAAAGGGACGACTACCACTTTTTCAACTTCTTCTTTTAAAGGATTCCTTCGTGCCGCTTTGATGGGTTCCCTCAATTTCTTGCCACTCCTTAATGTGATCGCACAAGGTAATTTTCATTGGGACTACAATCTACTTAGTGAGGCAACTAGTTGACTAACTTGTTTTTCCAAGTTCTGAATGCTTGTTCTCGTTTCCTGTTGAAATTATTGTGTATTAATTGCAAGTGATTTAACAATTTCTTGAAGAGACATACATGAATATGAAGATAAATATGGTGGTAGAGCTATTGGCCCGGGTTGAAAATGCTAAAAATTTGGTGGACTTGCTCCATAGCTGAGATTTGGATGATCCCTCCATCCTGGGCTGGAGGTATTTGAATAGGGATCATATTTCCTTTGTGGTAATCTAGGAAATCCTCCAACTACTTTAGCGTGTGAAAGTGAAGGATAGGTACAAATTAAAATAAAAACGCAACGGAATAAATATTTATCAACATGAATTAAGGCCTAAATCCTTCAAAGATCCTCACATAAGCATAGAATTTAGATCTAAGGAGAGAAAATCAAACTTGAACAACTTATTTCAAGCTAGACCGAAATCTCCTCCAAGAGACTGAAGGTCGATTTCCTTATTTGATCAACTCCTTGATCTTCTCAATGCTTGACCGATACACTCCAAGTCTTGAATCAACTCTCTAATTTCCCGTTGGAATGGTAATGTTCGAGCATCAATCAAAGCTAGTGGCCGAAAACTTGAAGCTTTATTAAACTCAAAATGTCATGAGCTTGATGATATGAACTTCAATCAATTATGGATTCACACCGCCAATGTTAATCCATTCTTCTTCTTTAGATCGTCACTTTAGATCTTGGTTAGACGAGAGATCTAAGTATGAGTTTTATAGAGAGAATGAGGGAGAAGATGAGAGATTTTGGAGGGAATATTGAAGCTGAAAAATTGCAACTGTGATCTTATGAGAGTGGTGGTTATTTTGGGGTGTTTTAAAATGTGATTTTTGCGAACTTGGATGCTTAGTTGGCAAGATATTTTGGAGGAAAGAATCTAGATTCTTCTCTTCAAATATCATTGGTCCACTTGGCATCGAAGTTGGATATGTCCATGTGGCATTTTAATTAACAATTAATTAAAGTGTCACATGATCTCCAACTTTAATTAAACCCCAATTAAAACCCCTTAATAATTTAAATCTCCGTCTTGAATCAATTAATTCAACTATTGAGATAAATTGAATTATATTAACAATTAAGTTAATTAGAATTTGACTCCTCAAATTAATCTATCCAGAAAGATCCACTTTGACTTTGGTCAAATATTTTGACTTTTAGTTAAAATTTCTCTTCTTTTGCCTAAATCTAATTTAGGCAATTTTCTCTAATGTAATTAAAAAATTTCCATTACATTCATACCGTGATTAAATCGAGAAAGGCATATGACCCATTAGTTTCATCAATTAATTAGACATGAACTCGTAACTTTTACAATTTATGATTAATTAAACATTTTAATTAATCACTCATATGATTAATCTCCATTAATTCTAGAGTACCCAAATCTCCATAGTTTATGTCTAACTGCAAGCCGATGGAGTCCAATTTATTGGTGAATTAATTGTGGTGCAAACCTTACCTACTTACGCATACCGTGCAAATGCTGTCCCTCTGTTTTTCATCTCTCGATTGTGGCCTAGGGTTAAGATACTTTCAGTATCCCTAATAGCTCAATAAATATGCATTTATTTATAATGATTGATTCTTTCATGTTTTCGATTTTGGAAACTCCTTTCCAAATCAACATACCACCTTGCGCAAGAATTTTCTTGAATCGAATCATCGTAAAAAATATAGAAGATATTCTCGTTCATTAAGGCGAGGAAATAGATTCTTTCTTAGAACTCACAAACCTCTATGCATATCAAAGAGTAAGGATCTACCATAAAGTTACCATAGTCTCTCAAGTTTAAGGATTAATTATATGCACTATCATAAAATAGAGAATATTCTATCACCGAATGTCGTTACGGCTATCTCATGGACTTCTCTATGTCGGATCTTCAGTGAACCTATTCTCTAACAAGCACCCATTAAAACGTATCGGTGTCAACTACACCAATTGCCCATGAAACAAGACAATAACTCAGCTCCTTGAATTATGCATTGTTAGTGCAAGTGTATTCGAATCCAAGATATCCTCGTGCCAAAGATTCTATGACTTGGAAAATTTAAGATCAAGGCATCCAGAAACCAATTTCACGATCACCATCTTATGCATGATCTAGCCTCATAACTTTATTGATCTAGAAGACTTCTTCTATATTTATTAATGATGAGACAACATTAGATAATATAAAGAAGATAGCAATTTTATTTGCATTGGAAAAATAAGATTGCTTATACAAGAGCAGTTTTTATAAGTAAAATCTAATTGGTTACGGGGCACTATTCTAACAGTGTGCTCCTAGGAATCTTTTTGAATTGTAGGACACACGTCAGTTGGGTGACCAGTATCGGTACAAATCCGACAAGCCTTGACTTGTTGCATCTTTCCTGTAACCAATTGTTGAACGAGAGAAGTTAGATTAGAGATTTGATGCTCAAGGGATGTACTATTTATCTCATTGACTCTTCTTGACAGGTCCTGTCCAAATCCAAATTGCTGAGAATTTGCAGCCCTTATGGAAATTCAATTCCCAACTTTACTAGGAGTTTTGTTCACTATGGCACCTCTACTAGCTGCATCCATCATCCTTCTCTCCATTGGTAAAAGTCTCTCATAAAATTATTAGAGTAGGATTTGTTTAGAAATTCCATATTGGGGGCAACTCGCACATAATTATTTGCATATTTCCCAATACTCATGGAAGGTTTTGGTGTCCTTTGTTTTATACCACAAATTTCTTTCCTAATGTTAGTAGCTCGCGAAGCAAGGTCCATTTTGTGATAGAACCAGGAGGAAGATAGAAGAGTCAATCCTTTGCAAAACTTGATTTACTCATCAATCACTCTTTGTGATTTCATACTTGAACAGAGGACATGAAGCTCCATAAAGTACTTATGAGGGTCTTTATTGTTAAATCCATGGAATGTAGGGAGCAAATGGATTAAATATAATTTTAACTCAAAAGGTATATCCAATTCGGCGTACTCGATATAAAGTGACTGTTGAGTCAAATCTGGCGGAACCAATTTTCTCTAGGTTCTTTCATTTGCCATTGATTTTTCTCTTTTGGAACTGATGGAATCAATCAAATAAATAATCTAAACCACTATGAATAAAGATCTAACCAAGGTATAATCTCTGTTTTGGTTCACGAATTTGATTATTGATGCAAAGATGGGTTTATTTATCCTTAAATAAATTGGTTATAGTTACTCGGAAATGCAGTAATAACCTGTCTCCCCTTACTTTTTCGATAACAAGAGAAGCTCACTGATTATTTTCCTTGCCAATTGTTGGAAATAATATTAAAAAGGGGACAGGGAGGCAAGTAATTTTTTTTCAGGCAGGTTGAGGCGCAGACCAGGTCATCTCTTAAGACGAATTCACGACCCCTTCACAAAATATTTTGTGTGCAGCAAGGTCTTTAGTCATATCGTCTATGGGATACAGTAGTACAACCTTCAGTCGCCGCTTCCCCTTAAACCTATACTATTTGGTGAAGCAGAAACTACACCAGACACCTAACAAAGCTCAAGAAATTTTCGTGTGTAGAGAAAATAGAGGAAAAGGACTTTTCTGTATTTGATATGTTTTATGTAGATTACCAAGAGTCCCTTTTTATAATATTTTTTTGAGGAGACAAAGCTGTTGCCAAAAATTAATATACGCAGTAGAGATAGCAAAAGTCAAATATGATGTTACTGAATAAAATTTAATGTGGAATTTGAAAACTGAAGAGTTACAAAATAGACTTTATTCCGATATTTGAAAAAGATATTAATTTCAAGTAACAGCCACTTTATTATAATTAATTTTAGGCAACTGCGGATTTTGAATTTTGAAAGGAGAAAGGTACAAGAAAGTTTCCTACATACAACAAATTTTAGAAACTCTATCTCCTCCACTTTCTCCCTCTTGCGCATGTGCGTGGGAAACTTCTTTTTATTTCAAATATTACACATAAGGAAATATTATAGAAGTTGGTTGATATTTTATTTAAAAATCTATGTGGGATGACATATTATTTTATTAAAATACCCAACAATCCCCCACTTATTTTAATAAAATAATATAATTTTGAGCTCTGTTGGAGTATTATGCATGGTGAAAGTGGCAATATCTTTAAATCTTCACTTAGTATAATATAGCTCTTATACTAGAGTCAAAGTGGACTTAGCCTTTAAGCAGTAAGCCTTGGGGCACGTAGAATTATATTATACACATAATACTTAAGTGTCCCAAACTAGCTTCTCAAGCCAGCACATTAATGGCCACGTGCTTTGCCCCATTATTCATGAGTGCTCTAGAGAATTAGCCCAATTCCCATAGGAAGTGACCCCACTTCCACACTCACATAGGTGAATCTACCAAGGATATACTCGTAACTCAAACATCCCACCCTTATGAGCTATAGAACTCATTAAGAGATTAATGCTCAACCTCTCATTTCATTACGAGCTTTAACAAATGCATATACATCATAGGGAGGGACAAATAATTATAATTGTCCAAAAACTCATCTCAAGTTACTCTATGATTTGTTTGCGCCTACCTAGTTCTTGGGACCTCCAGTCCCTAGGTAGTTGTATCCTCATAGGTAACTTATATTTCTTTGGGCTTTAGTCCAATCCCCCTCTATGCATTCCGATGCATTCCATATTTTTTCTCTAGCTAGAGCTTTCGTCAGCGGATCAGCAAGATTTTCACATGAGTTCACAAATTCAATGGTTACCGCACTATTGTTTATCTAAGATCTCACAATACTGTATTTCCTTCTTATGGATCTGGATTTTCCATTTTAAAATTTATTTTGTACTCTAACAATAGCAGCTTTGTTATCACAATTTATTAATACAGGTGGCACTGGTTTTTCCCACGTCAGCATTTCATAAAATAAATCATGCATCCAACCTGCTTCCTCACTGGCTGATGCTAATGCAAATAATTCAGCCTCCGTATTGGATTTAGTTATAATATGTTGTTATTTAGATCTCCAACAGATGGCTCCCCCAACAAGAGTAAACACATAGCCAATAGTGAAGTAAGAATCCTCATATTCTGAATTCTAATCAGCATTACTGTATCTCTCAATAATTGTTGTATATTTTTTATATAAAAAACGTAGTTCACAATGTTTTTAAGATGACAGATAACACGATTTCATGCAATCCAATTTTTAGAGTTAGCTCTACTGGTAAACTGACTTAACACACCAATAGCATAAGCAATATTAGGCCTAGTGCAATCAATTGCATATCTAAGACTACCAATAATAGTAGCGTATGTTTTTTTATCTACTGCATCATTTTTAGTTGGATGTAAACGAACAGAATGAAAGAGACAATTAGGCTAAAACAAAAATAAAACGCAGCGAAAATACATATTCATCACCATGAAACAATGCGTAAATCTTCATAGGATTCTCATATGAGCCTAGTATTTAGATTAAAGAAGAAGAAACTAACCTTAAATGCCACAAATCCAAGCTTGACCGAAAATTGTGTCTCCAAAATTAAGAGTGCAAAAAGTTGGTCTCCGTCAATTGATCAATTGTTGATCCACTCCAAGCTTGATGGATTCAATCTTAATCTTGATCAAATCTTCAATTCTCTTATTGAATCTTCAAAAAATCGAAAAATTCCTCCAAAACATGAAGAGGCCGTGAGCTTCCTCCAAGATAGATCAACTTTTGATCTTTTGAAACTATCTGGATTTGCACCTCTAATGGTAGATCCACTCTTCCTCTTTGATTACCACTCAAGATCTATGGTTAGACACTAGATCTAAGTGTGAATCGATGAGAGAATATTTGAGAGTTCGAGGGAAATTAAATTCCAGATGCAGATGAAGCATATGGCCAAAAAATGTGGTGATTGGTGTGAGGTGGTTATCATATGGTATTTAAAGTGTGATCCTTGCCAACTTTGATACTTAGTTGACAAGGTGGTTTTGGAGAGAAAAATTTAGATTCTTCTCTTCAAAATATCTTAGCCTACATGGCATCCAAGTTACATTCTATGTGGCATTTTAATTAACTATTTAATTAAAGTGCTACATAGATTTCAATTAACTTTAAATACCTAATTTTATTTTCCCTCCAAATTTAAATTATCTTCTTAAATCAATTAATTCAACTATTAAAATTAATTGAATCAAATTAACCATTAATTCAATTAAAATAATTTGACTCTTCAAATTAATCTATTCAATAAGATTAATTTTCACTTTGGTTAAATATTTTGACTTTTAGTCATAATCTCTTTATATTTGCCTAATTAGAGAATCTCCACTTAGATTCATACCGTGACTAAATTAAGAAAGGCGTGTGACCTATTAGATTCACTAATTAATTAGACATGGGCTTGTAACTTTTACGATTTCTAATTAGTTAAACCATTTAACTAATTACCTATAGAATTAATCTCTATTAATTCTATAGCATCCAATCTCCATAATTAATGTCTAACCACAAGCCTATGGAGCCCAATTTATTGATAAATGAATTGTGGTGTGAACCTAGCCTAGTTACGTGTGCCGTACAAATATGATCCCTCTATTTTTCATCTCCCAATTGTGGCCCAGGGTTAAGATATTTTTTGTGTCACTAATAGCCCAATAATTATGTATCTATTCTTAATGATTGATTCGTTTGTATCTTTGAATTTGGAAACTCCTTTCAAAATTGACACACTACCTTTCGCAAGGATTTTCTTAAATCGAATCATCATAGAAAACATAAGAGATATACTCATTCATCAAGACGAAGAAACGGATCCTTTCTTGGAACTCACAAATCTCTATGCATAGATAGCTTGCACCCAACGTGTACCTCATATGATCCGCTAATCAATGATTGAGACGTGCATCAAAGAACAAAGACCTACCATAAGGCTACCATGGTCCCTTAAGTTTAAGGACTAATTATATGCACTATCGTAAAATAGAGAATAATCCATCATCAAATGCCACTACGGCTATCTCATGGAATTCCCTATGTCGGGTCTCTCAGTAAACTTATTCTTCTAACAAGTACCCACTAACATGCACCGGTGTCAACTACATCGATTACCCATGAAATGGCACAATGATTCAACTCCTTGAATCATGTATCGTTAGTGCAAGTCTATCTAAATCCAAGATGCCCTTGTGTCAAAGATTCTATGATTTGGAAAATTTAAAATCAAGACATTTAGAGACTAGTTTCATGATCACCATTATATGCGTGACTTAGCCTCATAGCCTTATATGATCTAGATGACTTCTTCCATATCGATTGTTGATGAGACAATTTATGAGGATATGAAGAAGATGGGCATTTTATTTATATTGCAAAAATAAGATTATTTACACAAGAGCAATAATTATAAAGCCAAATCTAATTGGCTACGGGGTACTACTCTAACAATTTTTCACTTGCCCTAAAGCCAATTACTCATAATCCTTAGGCACATCTTCTCAAGATATCTCTGAAAAACTTTCTGGATAAGCGGCTTAGTTAGTAGATCTGTTATATTCTCTTCTGAGGCAACGCGTTCCACTCTAATGTCACCTCTATCAATGATCTCTCGGATCAAGTGATAACGCCTCATTATGCGCATGGATCGCTGATAAGATCTTGGCTCTTTTGTTTGCGAGGTGGCTCCATTGCTGTCATAGAAGATGACAACTGGCTCAACTGTGCTAGGAACTATATCCAACTCTTGGATAAGGTTTTTCATCCAAACAACCTCTTTTTTGCAGCATCCGATGCTGCTATATATTTCTCTTCAGTGGTTGAATCGGTTGTGGTATTTTGCTTGGAACTCTTCCAACTTATCGCACCGCCATTAAGACAAAATATAAATTCTGAAATGGATTTGTTGTCATCTACATCAGATTGGAAGTTAGAATCCGAAAACCCTTCTAGTGTCAATTCTCTACTATTGTAAATGAGAAACAATTTCTTAGTTCTTCTCAAGTATTTAAGAATTATTTTTACAGCACTCTATTGGCTCTTACCGTGGTTGAATTGAAAGCAGCTCATAACGCTCAGAGCATACGCTGCATCCTATCTCGTACATAACATTACATATATTATGCTTTCTATAGCAGAGGCATAAGGTATGCTAGATATTTTACATCTCTCTTCCTCTATCTTTGGGGTCATAAACTTAGAGAGATGCAATCCATATCTCATGGGGAAGAACCCTCTCTTAGATTCTTCCATACTAAACAGCTTTAGTATTTTATCTCTGTATGAACTTTAGGAGAGTCCCAGCAATCTTTTCGATCTATTTCTATAGATCCATGTTCCCAATACAAAAGATATCTCTCCCAAGTCTTTCATGGAGAATTGTGTAGATAACTATACTTTAGTATATTTTAACGCTCCCACATCATTCCCAATGAGTAGGATATCAGTAACATAAAGTACTAAAAACTGCACCGTACTCCTACTATATTTTTTCTACACACAAGGCTCATACACATTTTTTATAAAGCTAAACCCTTTGACTATCTCATCAAAACGTATGTTCCAACTTCGAGATACTTGCTTAAGTCTATAAATGGACTTTTGGAGCTTACAAATCTTTTACTTGCTTCCCTTAGAAGATGAAGCCCTCTGATTGCTCCATATAAATATCTTTGTCAATATTACTTTTAAGAAAAGCGATTTTTACATCCATTTGCCATATCTCATAGTCATAATATGCAGTTATGATAAGCAAAATCCTAAGAGATTTAGGTATTGCAATAGGCAAGAAAGTTTCTTCAAAGTCTATACATGGTCACTGGATATATCCCCTGGCCACCAATCTTGCCTTATATGTCACAACTTCTCCATTAACTCTCAACTTAAGCTTGAAGATCCATTTGCATCCAACGGATACTATGCCTTCTGGTGGATCAACTAAGGTCCAAATTTTATTGGAGTATATGGAGTCCATTTCGAATTGCATAACTTGTTGTCAGTGTCTCGAGTCTATGTTTGACATGGCTTCCTCATAGGTCTTCGGATCACCATCCGATTGATTGATCTCATGAAGAAATCCGAACCTTTGAGCTCTCTTCTAATTCGTTCAGACATTTTGGGAAATTGTGTGCTTTGAGGTTCATCTGCTATTATTGGTTATATATTTTCTTCTTAATTATAAACTTCATCAAGTTCCATGATCTTACCTTTTCCATCTAATACAAATTTTTTTTCCAAGAAGGCAGCGTTTCTCAAAACAAACACCTTTTGTTTCGAAGGATCATAGAAGTAATAACTCGCAGACTCGCTAGGGTAACCCACAAATCTACATAAGGTGGATCTAGTATCCAACTTATCTCTCACTAGCCTCTTAACATAGGTAGGAGATCCCCATACCTTCAAATAAGAATATGAGGGTGCTTTGTTATACCACATCTCATATGGCATTTTTGGCACCAACTTAGAAGGTACTATGTTAAGTAATTTTGTTGCCGTTTCGAGGGCATAACCCCAAAATAAAAGAGGAAGATCTATGAAACTCATCATAAATCGCACCATGTCCAACAAGGTATGATTTCTACGTTCTGTCACACCAGTCAACTGTGGTGTAGCAGGAGGAGTCCACTGCGAGAAAATCTCATTCTCTTCTAGATAACCAAGAAACTCGTCACTCAAATATTCACATCCTCAATCGGATCGAAGAGTTTTTATACTTAGTTTGAGTTATTTCTCTACTTCATTCTTATATACTTTGAACATTTCAAAAGCTTCGAACTTGTACTTCATGAAAAACACCCGCAGAAAACATGTATAATTGTCGGTACACGTAATGAAGTAATTATAACCACCTTAGGCACTAACTTTTAGTGGCCCGCATACATCCGTATGAACTTGTTCTAACAGTTTAGTGGCACGTTCCAGTTGTTCAACAAATTGTGACTTAGTTATCTTTCCCTTTAAATAAAACTCGCAAGTCGGTAACTTCTCAATGTTACTTATAGAAAGTGACCTTGAGGCAACCAACCTACTTATCCTATTTTTGAAAGTGTGCCCAAGTCTAGCATGCCACAAGTATACTTGGTTATAGTCATATGTTTTTCTTTTGTTCTCTTGTTGAATTTGTAATAATGTGTAATTAGAATCTAGGGTGTAAAGCCCATTTATCAGTGTGCCGGTAGCAATTAAATAAACATTTTTAAAAAGAAAACACTTTTCATTCTTATAAAAAAAATTTTAATTTTCTTTGTCCAATACGGGGATGGAAATGATGTTTTCAATAAAAATGATACAAAGAAACAATTATTCAATTTCAACTTTTGATTATTATATGTTAAAGTAACTAGGTCTGAAGCTTCGGTGTCAACTCTTGTACCATTTCTAATGCTAAAGATCACATTCCCTTTACTTAGCCTTTTTGGCCTCGGCATCTCCTGCAATGACTTGTAAAAGTAAGAAGCACATGCGGTATCAAATACCCATGTATCACTGTTAATCGAAAGATTAACTTCAACAAAGAATATACCATTTTTCAAAGAAGCCAAATACTTCTTACAATTTCTCTTCCAATATCCAATTTCTCCACAATAAAAGCATTTGTCCTCTTTAGTGTTGGCTTTTTTTTTTAATTCTACCCGATGATTTTGGAACTTGTTTCCCTTTAGAAGAAAAAATTTTTCTTCTTCTATCTCCCCGTCTTGCCCTTATGGGCTTTAGAAGTTGAAGTAACAAATACCGTCTTGTCTTTCTTCATAGTAGACTCGACCGTGACAAGCATATTAACTAACTCGTTAACCGTCACGTCAAGTTTACTCATGTTGAAATTTATGGCGAATTGGTCAAATGAGGTTGGGAATAATTGCAGGATCAAGTCTATGTAAAGATCATTATCCATGACAACATCAAGTTTTCTGAACTTTTCAATTAAAGAAATCATTTTCAAACCATGCTCGTGAATACTTGATCCCTCAACCATTCATGCCCTAAACAATTCCTTGGAGGCGTTATAACGTTCATAATGCGTTTGTACCGAGTATAACTCCTCCAAGTACATGTGTATCTCACTAGCATGCTTCATATGCTCGTGAGATTTTTTAAGCTCACTTGACATTGATGCCAACATTAAATATCGGGTTTGAAAATCATCTTCCCACCAACAATTGATGGTTTTTCGCATGTCTTCCATTACATCATCGAGGATAGTATCAGGAGGAAGGGGTCTTTGAGTCAAAATATAAGTTCTCTTTTCGTAATCAAGCACAATTTTTAAAATTTCATAGCCAATCACTATAGTTGGGACCGGTGAGTTTATTAGCTTCCAAAATTCATTTGAATTGATTTCAAAAATCTACAAAAGTGAAGAAGAGAATATAAATATTTATTCGTATAATATTTTTTAACATGATATGGTCTTGTATCATAAGTTATCTCCCACTATTTTCTTCAAGTTTTATGCCCTCTCATAAAATTCGGGAAATTATATTTCTTGGTGGGTTTTAGGGCCCTTAAGAATTATTCATAAACCCACGAGACGTAGCCATCTATGAATAACTCCTTAGGTAGGTAACTAACTTTACCAATTGTATCAACTACGCAACCCTTAAAATTATTTTGCCTGATTTTTCGTGTAGATCCTCGAGACATAGCCATCTATACGATTCGATGTTAAGTTTGACCCACCAATCATTTTTTACAATTAACTCGATTATGGACATTCCACGAGACGTAGCAAATGCCACAATTGAACTAATTAAAAGAGCATTACATGCTGGAGTCAAAAAAAAAAAAAGAGCATTACATGCTTGAAGTAGTGATCAAGCTTTTCAAGTAGGCACGTCCCACGAGACATAGCCAACGTGCCCACCTGATAACATCTCATATCATATACTTATTAGTGGGAGGCATGGAACATTAAATCTTATTTAATTTGTCCATTATAATTTAATAAAAATTTTCTTGCGAAAAATACTTAGACATTCTAAGTAAGGATTTTATTTCAAAAAATTGCCAACACCTCATCAATGTTTTATTTACTCTCATTTAGGTTATCTATCTTAAGCATGTATCACCATACATCACAAGAATAATAATCACCAATAAGGAAATAAAACAACCTAACATGCTCCTAGGGTGGATGATTATGAGCCTTGACTAAATAATGCACTTAGAACCATTAGTGCATTACTTAGTGATTTAAGGTGAGTAATTAAATGAATAGATCATATCTATTACATATGTATCACCATGCATACATGGCCTTCATGTCTTGAACCCCTTCATCTTATTTTTCTTGATTACATTATATACCATGCATATATGACCTTCAGTCAAAAGAAAAAGAAGGAATCACCATCCTAAATCTACTTTCATTACAAGATGGTAAGGAGGTATGCAAGTCCCATTTAATTACAAACCCAATCAATAAATCAAATCATTAAAACCATTTTCATGATGCTCATAATCATCCATTCATCCATTTAACATCAAACAACCATCACATAAATGCTTGAAATTTAATAAACAATAATTAATTAAACATTCATCACATGAACATATAATTAAAAGCAAATTAGTGCATCATCTGCCATTGTTTTGCCACTGGAAATTGTTTAATGTAAATCGTCAATTAAATATGGAATTAAATTTGGTTTTAAATTATATGAAGGTTTTTAAAACTCTCCAACAACTTGAGAATGATTTAAAACACCATGGTAGATCAAATTACATCAAAATTTGGATCAAAACGTTATTACGATTTCAATTGGCAGATTCAAAATTTGTCTAGGGTCTGACTGGCAACTCCCGTTCCAAAAATTCTAATAAATTTTTCTTGATTTCAAATATCACTAAATTTGAACCTAGGTTCCCAACTCATTGTAGATAACTCAAAAAATCAAGGAACCCAAAAAAAATCAATTAGAGCAGGAAATGATTTTATTTCCGCAAGGTCAATGCACAGATTAGGTAGCTCTTGTGTCTGAATGGCAGTGCATGTTTTAAGATTTTTAGAATATCCTCCTTAACTCCAAAAATTACCAAATTTAAACCATAGGTTTCCAACACATAAAAAATTAAAGAGAAAAGAAACAAAGCCATTTGATACACGAAAACATATCAAACCCGAGAGGTAGGTGTGCTCAGTTTTCCAGAAACACCAATATATTCTTAACACATTTTTCATGCTCTAATTGATGAGGTTTTGATCCAAACCAGACTAGATCTAATCTAACACATGTACATTGATCTCATATGAGTTATAAAATAATTTTAAAATAATTTATTTCAGTAATAAACATTAATTCGATACCTAATCGCAAGATCAACACCAACAACTCCAATCATTCAATCATGTTGAATGTAAAATATGCTAGATCAACATATAGCATCAATTATTACATAATTCACATAGATCCAAGCCACATACAAGATCTAGTGGCCTCTGACTCATTAGATTGAATCACAATCACAAGATTTAATATCAATCCATCACATGAATCAATGTTTAAACGAATCTAAAAACTAGCTTATATGATTTAGCTCGGATACCACTTGAAAGAGAAGATTAGGCTAAAACAAAAATTAAACACCGCAAAAATACATGCCTAAATCTTCATAAAATCCTCATATGAGTCTAACATTTAGATTAAAGAAGAGGAAACCAACCTTAAATGCCAGAAATCCAAGCTTGACCAAAAATTGTGTCTCCAAAATTGAGAGTGCAAAAGTTGGTCTCCTTCACTTGATTAACTTTTGATCCACTCCAAGCTTGATGGATTCAATCATAATCTTGATCAAAACTTCAATTCTCCGATTAAATCTTCAAGAAACGAAAAAATTGCTCCAAAACATGAAGAGGCCGTGAGCTTCCTCCAAGATAGATCAACCTTTGATCTTTTGAAATTATGTGGATTTGCACCTCTAATGGTAGATCCACTCTTCCCCTTTGATTATCACTCAAAATTTATAGTTAGAAACTAGATCTAAGTATGAATCTATAAGAAAATATGAGAGAATATTTGAGAGTTGGAAGGAAATTAAATTTCAGCTGCAAATGAAGCATATGGCCAAAAAATGTGGTGATTGGTGTGAGGTGGTTATCATATGATATTTAAAGTATGATCCTTGCCAACTTGGATGCTTAGTTGGCAAGGTAGTTTTGAAGAAAAGAATCTAGATTCTTCTCTTCAAAATATCTTAGCCTACATGGCATCCAAGTTGCAATCTATGTGGCATTTAATTAACTATTTAATTAAAGAGCTACATCGATTCCAATCAACTTTAAATACCTAATTTTATTTTTTCTCCAAATTTAAATTATCTTCTTAAATCAATTAATTCAACTATTAAAATTAATTGAATTAAATTAATCATTAATTCAATTAGAATAATTTGAACCTTCAAATTAATTTATTCAAGAAGACCAATTTTGACTTTGGTCAAATATTTTAACTTTTGATGAAAATCTCTCTATATTTGCCTAAATCCAATTTGGGTGATTATCTCTAATCCAATTAGAAAATCTCTACTTAAATTCATACCGTGAGTAAATCGAGGAAGGCGTGTGACCCATTAGGTTCATCAATTAATTAGACATAGGCTCGTAACTTTTACGATTTATAATTAATTAAACCATTTAACTAATTACCTATAGAATTAATCTCTATTAATTCTATAGTACACAATCTCCATAGTCAATGTTTAATCACAAGACTATAGAGCCCAATTTATTTGTAAATTAATTGTGGTGTAAACCTAACCTATTACGCGTGCCGTGCAAATACGGTCCCTCCGTTTTTTATCTCCCAATTGCGGCCTAGGGTTAAAATATTTCCGGCATCCCTAATAGCCCAATAACTATATATCTATTCTTAATGATTGATTCATTTGTGCCCTTGACTTTGGAAACTCCTTTCCAAATCAATACACCACCTTGCGCAAGGATTTTCTTAAATCGAATAATCATAGAAAATATATGAGATATACTCGTTCATCAAGACGAGAAAACGGATCCTTTCTTGGTACTCACAAATCTCTATACGTAGATAGCTTGCACCCAACGTGTACCTCATATGATCCGCTAATCAGTGATTGAAACGCACATTAAAGAATAAGGACCTACCATAAGGCTACCATGGTCTCTCAAGTCTAGGGACTAATTATATGCACTATCGTAAGATAGAGACTAATCCATCACCGAATGCCACTATGGCTATCTCATGGAATTCTCTATATTAGGTCTCCTAGTAAACTTGTTCTTCTAACAAGTACTCACTAACATGTATTGGTGTCAACGACATCGATTACCTATGAAATGGGATAACGATTCAACTCCTTGAATTGTGCATCGTTAGTGTAAGTCTATCCCAATCCAAGATGCTCTCGTGTCAAAGATTTTATGACTTGGAGAATTTAAGATCAAAAAATCTAGAGACTAGTTTCATTATCACCATCATATGCGTGACCTGACTTCATAGCCTTATGTGATTTAGAGAACTTCTTTCATATCGATTATTAATAAGACAATTTATGAGGAATTTATATTGCAAAAATAAGATTGTTTATACAAGAGCAGTAATTATAAAGCCAAATCTAATTGGCTGCGCGGTACTAATCTAACACAGAATTGTTAAAAGGAGTGCTCACAGGTTTACAATCAAAGTAATTAATTTTTTTCAAAATTTTTCAATGTAATGGGACTGATCAAGAAATATACCTTCACGTGATTTAGTGATTTTTCGTGCCAACTATAACATTAGCTTCACCTAAATCTTTCATATCAAAATTTTTCTTGAGTAAAGTTTTAGTAAAATTGACAATTTCAATATTCGAGCCAAATATCAAAAAGTCATCAACATATAAACATATAATAAAATGCACATTTTCTTTAGAACAATAATAAATGCACTTATCACTTTCATTAGATTTAATGCCATTTGCTATCATACAATGATAAAATTTTTCATGCCACTATTTAGGAGCTTGTTTTAACCTATATAATGATTTAGTGAATTTGCAAACTTTATTTTCATAACCAGGTTGGACAAAACCTTCAGGTTGATCCATGTAAATTTCCTCTTCTAAATGTCCATTTAAAAAAGCAGTTTTTATATATATTTGATGAATAATCAAATCATAAATTGCAGCTACAGCAATCAATAAACGAATAGAGGTATCCTAGTAACTGTCCTTTTTGCTTAAAGTCTTTAGCAACTAATCTTGCTTTATACTTATCAATAGTACAATCAGGTTTAAGTTTTTTCCACAAAATCCATTTACAACCAATTGTAATGCATCCAAGAGGTAAATTAACTAATTTCCAAGTTTTATTTGCTAAAAGAGAGTACATTTCATCATTTATAGCTTTTCTCCAAAAATCTAAATTAGGTGAAGATAAAGTATCTTTAATTGTCAAAGGATCACTTTTAATATTATATATTATAAAATTACAACCAAAGTCTTTATCTATTCTAACTCTTTTACTACTTCTTGGTTGATTATTAGAATACTCATGATTTCTATTATAAACTTGAGAAGAACTAGCTTCGAAATCATTTAATTTTGGAGGACTTTCAACACCCCCACTATTTTTCAATTTAAAAGGAAATTTATCTTCATGAAAAATAGTATCTAAAGATTCAATAATGACATTGTTTTCCAAGTCAAGAAATCTATAAGCTTTGCTAGAAATAGCATATCCTATGAAAACACATCTAGTAGCTCTAATTCCTAGTTTAGGAATTTTAGGATCAGAAATTCGAACATGAGCTACACAACCCCATATTTTAAAGTAATTTAAATTAGATTTTCTATTTCTCCACAATTCATAGGTGTGACAAGATTATATTTTTGTGGCACTCGATTTAGAGTATGGTTAGCTGTCAAAATAGCTTCACCCCACAAAGTTCTTTGGAGCACTAGAACTTGCCAACATAGCATTAGTTAAATTAATTAAAGTCCGATTTCTTTGTTTGGCAACTCCATTTGATTATGGAGAATATGGGGCGGTAACTTCATGCACAATACCCAAAGATTCAATATAAGATGTAAGTTTGTTTGAATCATATTCTTTTCCTCTATCAGTTCTAAACCTTTTTAATTTTCTATTAATCGATTTTTGACTTCTTTAATAAAAATCATTGATTTACTAAATGCATTACTTTTATTTTGCATCAATTAAACATAACAATATTTGAAATAATTGTAAATGAATGTAATAAAATATCTCTTACCACCACGAGTTAAAATACCTACAAATTCACACGAGTTAAAATACCTACAAATTCACAAATATCTTAATGAATTAATTCTAAGAATTCAGTATTTCACTCAACTTTTATATGAGGTTGTTTTGTAATCTTAGTCATGCTACAAAATTCACGTTTCTCAAAGTCATTATGAAATTTAGGAATTAAACCTACATGACTCATATTTTTTAGATATTTGTTATTAATATGACAAAGATGAGCATGCCACATATTAACACACAAAGCAATATAAGCAGAAGTAGAAGCACTTTTCATTTCAACATTCAGTTTAAACATACCATCACAAGCATATCCTTTACCAGCAAAGGCATCGTTTTTAGTTAACACAAACTGATCAGATTCTATGGTTTGCTTAAAACCAGACTTATTGGGAAGATAGCTAGAAACTAAGTTCTTTCTTATCTGAAGGGTATGGAGAACATTCCTCAAAGTAACAGTACGTCTAGAAGTAAATTTTAATTCCACATCTCTCATGCCCAGAACTTTGATGGGACTAGAGTTTCCAAGTAAAACCTTTTTATCCTCAATTAAAGAATAATTTTTCAGCAAACTTCTGTTATGGCAGACGTGTCTACAGGCACCAGTATCAAGCCACCATCCTTCATCATTTTCAATCAAATTTACTTCATCAGTTATCATGGCCACTAAGGGCTCCTCAACAGTTTGAATGACATTTGCTTGTGGCAAATGATTATATTTTCTGGATTTACAGTCTTTAGCCTTATGACCCAGTTTACCACAAGCATAACATCCTTTCTTATTCTCATGATTTTTAGAAGGCTGTTTAGAAGGAGGTGCATGATGTTTTTTATTGTGACCATATTGTTTTTTTTTTCCTTTATTTTTCATGTATTTGCCTCTAGGTTTTAAATATGTATTATTCTATGCATTCTGATAATTTGAAGTGTTCTCATTTGTAGTAAGAAGATGTACCTTACTTGCATTTTGTTCACCTTTATCCTACTTTCTAGCTTCTTCCTCAATTCGGAATCGTGCCATGAGGTTGACCAGTCTCAACTCCTTCTGTTTGTGTCAAAGCCCTTTTTGGAACTCTTTCCAAGAACCCAACAACTTGTCAATGATTGCAGCAACTTGCATTTGTTAATTCACCTTAACACCTTTTGATTCAATGTCATGAACAATCATCTAAAGTTCATGAACTTACTTAAGCGTGAACTTTTCTTCAACCATTTGAAATTTGAAATAACGACTGCAAGCATATTTTTTAGTGTTTGCTTATTCAGTATCGTATTTTTTCTCCAAGGCTCTCAAATTTTCCTGGCTAAGAGTATGAATTGCAAAAGAAATCAAATAACTCATCAGATAGGTAGTTGAGTATATAATTTCTACAATTCTCTTCGTCGTTCTCCCATTTCTGAACCAGTCTTTGATGCTCTTTCTTTTGTTGATCATTGAAATTAGAGGTGTCTTCTTTTTTCAAATTTCTGTTTGCAATGATTCACACCACCTTCATCAGTTTCAAGTAAAACAACACCTTCTTAGCCCATCGTTTGAAATGCTAACCAATGATTTGTTCAACTCATTCGTTCCAACTGATTGATTGGAGACTAGTGTAGAGTTGTCCATCGGGATGAATTCTTCTTAAAATGTTGGCAATAATATTAAAAAAGAGACAGGGAGACAAGTAACTTTTTTCAGATGGGTTGAGGTACGGACTAAGTCGCTCTCTTAAGACGAATTCACGACCCTTTCACAAAATATTTTGGGTATAGCAAGGTCTTAAGTCGTGTTGTTTATGGGATACAACAGACCTTTAGTTGTGGCTTCATCTTAAACTTGCATTTTTTTGGTGAAACAGAAGCTACACCAGACACCCTAATATAGCTCAAGAAATTTTCGTGTGTAAAAAAAAGAAAGGACAAAGGCTTTTCTATATTTGATGTGTTTTTTGCAGATTACCAAGACCCCCCTTTTATAATGCTATTTGAAGAGACAAAGCTGTTGCCAAAAATTAATATACGTAGTACAGATAGCAAAAGTCAAATATACTGTTACTGAATAAAATTTAATGTGGAATTTGAAAACTGAAGAGTTACAGAATAGAATTTATTATGATATTTGAAAAAGATATTAATTTCAAGTAATAGCTACTTTATTATAATTAATTTTAGGTAACTGCAGATTTTGAATTTTGAAAGGAGAAAGGCACAAGAAAGTATCCGACATGCTGCAGATTTTAGAAACCCGTATCTTCTCCACTTTCCTCCCTCTTGTGCACGTGTGTGAGAAACCTTTTTTTATTCCAAATATTACACATAAGGAAATATTATAAAAGTTGGTTGATATTTTCTTTAAAAATCTATGTGTAATGACATATTATTTTATTAAAATGCCAAACACCAATGAACAACCCTAAAGAAGCTCTTAGAATATAATTTATTAGCAGCTCCAATTCAGAGAGGCCACCCATTTTAACCAACAAATACACACAAGTGGGGTTTATCTGAGCTAAATCATATATTTTCATAGCACAAGTCAAGCACCTTTGCATATGTTGAACCATGTTATATGCTAATAATTATTAGAATAATTGAACAATTACGGATTTAAAAGTTTAATTATCAAGACAAACACTCTAAACTGTCAAATGTAGGCCCTATATTCAATAAACCTAAACATTTGTAATGAAAATAGAAAATATATATATACCCACAGAATAAATAAACGAGAAAGTATAAATTAGATATCACTAAGTTTCTTTTTCTGATAAATAATATTATTATTAATTTTTCGAATTATGCCAATTTTGTTTTAACAATATAGGAAATGTTAATTTGAGTATTATGAACATGAATGACTTTGGGTAGGGGTTATTTATGGGTAAAACTCTATCCATATCCATGGGTAATTTATGGATATATACCCTACCCTTACTCATTATCGATATTTTAATGAATATGGGTAGGGTATGGGTATGACAAAAAGAATGGGTTTGGATTTGAGTATTCCACTCTTGCTTTGGGTACGGGTAGAGTATTACTTACTTATTGATAGGCCTCTTTGCGCTAAAGCTTAATTCAAGAGGCCAATTGAGAATTAATTGGAGGAATTGTCCTATGTAATATTGAGATACTATTTTATATTTAATTTAAATTAAGAATTTATAAAAATTTAAATTAATATTGCCACTTGGATCATATGGACTAATAGGAAGAGAGAAAAAGCGTGGAAAGTGTGAAGATGGGACCTAGAATTTTCCACATCACCTCAATGCCACATGGCACTATATATGGATCAAAATTGCTAAATTTTGGGGGTCTTGATTCCTCATTTTTTATCTTCAAAAGTTCCCTTCAAAAAGTCCTTTCCAACTTCTTCTCCAAGATGCATCTTCTTCTCTTCTCTTTTTCTCCCAATTTCTCCTAATCTAGCTTTGGGATTGAGTTTTGTTGATGATCCTTAGGGCATGTGGATACTTATGGACGTATTCTAATTTGAATACTCAGGTGAACAAACCATTTAGGATTAAGATAAAATGTTGATCTATTGGAAGTACTAGATGTTTGGCCATGCCCCATATTTGAAGATCAAGTTCATCTTGTTGAATTTTGGTTTAAGTTTGCGAAGATCCAAGTCCAAGGAGTTGAAGATTTGTGATATCTACAAGATTTTGGGAAGGAGATAGATTTGGTCCTTTTGAAGAAGATCAAAACTCAACCCAAGTTTGGTGATCAAGTGTTTATTCATTAACTATTAAGGAATTAGCTTTGAGGTAATTTCCTATCCCTAATGTGCTAATTCTTGCCATAAGTTTGATCCTAAGAGATGGTTTCAACATGTGATTTTGTTTATTTTGAATTCCATTGAGTACGGCTTTGATTGACTTTGATCATTTCCACCACTTTCAGTTGTGCTGATCCCAAATTTTTAGTGCATAGGCTATATACTAAAAGCAGTTTAGTATGAAAGAGCCCCATAGTAGATACTACTGATAGGACATACTCTTTTTATCTCAAAGTCTAATGCCCTTAGATAGAATAGGAGAAGAAAAGGTTGTCTCTCATAGTTTATGTCTCCTCTCTAAGGAAACATGTAGTGTGCTATGCCATGTATGAGGCTAGATATAACTTAAGCTTCAAAGTCTTACAAGTCATTAGTAGTCCAATCTAAGTGAATGTCACTGGAGTATCTCAAAAAGTACAATCCTTTTGTACTTGGGAAGCACAAAGGATTTCTCACTGATTTATGGTAATGGAGGATTGAAATGTTGAGAGATTTTGGATATTGGTTTCCGATCCGATATAAATAACATAAAATCCAAATATGAATTTTAATTTTGCTTTAATGGCAGCATGATTAGTTTGAAAAGAGTTCCAAACTTAATATCACAACCAATTCAACCATTAAGGTATAATGTCTAAATAGCATAGGATGGTTAAAAAGAAGAGTGTTTGGATGCAAAATCTCATCCAACGAGTTGGATGTAGAACCGGCATTGACAATCAATTGTTATGGAGATAACAAATTTACCTAGTATATAGAGGAGCGAAGATCTCATTGTATATCCAAGCACAATATAAAACATTATTAGTTGATCTAAGAGATCAATAACAGAAGCAACAAAAAAAAGTGGAATAAGTTGTTTAAGAAGAAACTAAAAGTAAACCCACTGATTAAACCTTATCGCTACAAGTCTTTAAAGGGCATCTTTGGGAGATGGACCTTGAGACTATGGGCAATTGGCTTCATGGCAAGAGGGAGATTATTAGAGTAATGCCCTACAAGTCAATTGAATTGGCTCGTGAACTACTCTTTTGTGAGACAATTTATTCGATCAACGTGTTTAATACATGGCCACCTTCATCATGCACAGTATTATTTCTCTATGTTTGATAACGCATTCCTAGAGATCACAATAGAATAGGAAACTTGTTCACACATGTGATGGTGATCATGAAATAAGTCTCCATGGTCGTGATCTTTTAATATTTCAAGTCATAGAATCTAAAAACATGAGAGCACCTTAGATTCGAACATACTTGCGCTAATAAGGGATGATCTAATGGGTGGGATTTGTCTTGTTTCATGGGCAAATGATATGGAGACATCGGTACGATTAGTGGGTACTTGTAGAGAATAAGTTCACTAAAGACTCGAATTAGAGAAAACCATAAGAAGGTTGGAGTAGCTTATCGGCCATGGAAATTTTCTAACTTAGGATAGTGCATATAATTAGTCTTTTGACTTGAGGTTTCACAATAAGCTTATGTGTAAGTGGTTGAGCTTTAATTCTCGTCCTGACCATCTCGATGGTCGCGCGAGACCTTATTGGGTTCATCCGCCTTATGCAAGGAGGTTTATGGGCTCCAAAAAAGGATCCATTTGCTCATCTCATAGGATGAGTTATTCTCCTATATTTTCTATAATTTTCAAACCTAAAAATCCTTGGCCAAAGTGGTGTGACAATTTGAAAAGAATTTTTCAAAGTTGAGATTAATTTGAATCGTTCATTAAAAATAGATAAATAATTATTAAGGCTATTAGAAATTCAATATATCTTGCCCTTAAGTGACAATTGGGATATAAAAAAATGAAAGGACCGTATTTGGATAGCATTTGTGATTGCAAATGTTCACACAACAAATTCATTCATCCAATTGATTGGACTCCATAGCTAGGTGCAAGAACATTTTCTATGGAGATTGGGTACTCTTGAATTAATAGGCAATTAATTCAATAGTGATAACTTCAAGGGATTTAATTAATTGGAATAATTTCTGTTATTCACTAATTAAATTACTTTGGATGGGCCCATATCTAATTAATTGGTGAACCGAATAGGTCACACTCCAAAGCCTCATAAACAATGCATTGAGTTTTTGAAGAGTTATCTAAAGTGTTAGATGGCAAATTTCATGGAAGAAATATTTAGCAAATTTGATTAGTCAACATGGTTTGATTAATTTCATTATTTAAATTAATCTAATTAATTTAATGTGATTAAATTATGTCAATTAAATTAAGGAGTTAATTTGATTTGGGTATTTGAATTAAACTAATGAACTTATTTAGTTAGGCCACATGGTCAAGTCAACTTAAAAATTTAAGTTGGCCCACGTAAAATTAAGAAGTTAATTTTGACCAATTAAATTAAAAAGAGTTTAGTTTGGTTGCACCATGAAAAAATTAAATTTTGGTAGGAGATTTAAATAGAAAAGTCTCACTTAAGTTTAACTAGGTATTAGTTAGCAATTAAAATAATTAATGCCAAAATAATATCCTCGGTGGAAATTAGTTGACCAATTGTAGAGAAAAGAATCTTGAACGTGGGGAAAGTGTGAAAGAATCTAGAAATGTCTAGATCCTTCCCCATTTCCCAAGCCAAGTGGAAGACTCACTTGGTCTATAAACTAAGCCACATGGCCATCCATCCCAACTAATGCCACATCAAATTGATTTTTTCCCTCCAATTCATATCTTCTATCTTCCATCTTCCATCTTCCACGCATGCACTAGCGGCGAGTTTGTGCCCAAGACCTGTGACAACACAAGAATTCCCCTAAAATAAAATTTTTGAATCATTGATTTTTTGAAAATTCATTTGATTTAAAATCACAAGCATTGTTTTGAAATCAAAATATGTTTCGTGCATCTAAACGATTTTCAAGTAACCAAGTTCCGTTTTCTCGTCACGTCTCGACCCAAAAACAAGCCCAAATGACCCAATTTATAAGCTCAATTCAAGCCAAAACATAATCCAATCCATTGCCACTTATTTTGACCAAAAATACAACCAATTGAAATTTTAAGAAAAAAGAAAGGAATCTGCAGATAAAATCCATATCAGCAGCAGCAGCAATTTTTTTGATAGATGGGAGTCCATCCATCCATCCTACCAAGTCACATAGCCACCCTAATCTACCCCTAAACTATTGATATTGATTTTGAGGGGTTCAAGCTTTTGGATTCTCTCATTTTGGCCCCAAAATCCATCTATAAATAAGCCATTGTGGAGCTTACATTTTTGCTGAAAATATATCTCTCATCTCCCAACTGTTGCACTTAAACACTTAAGCTCCACTTGCTTTGTTTCTTTCAAAACCGATTTGGCTTAAAGGGGGATTCTAGGTGGTGTATCATCTTCCCAAACACTTGGTAAGTGGCCTTAGACTTGTGATTTAAGGATGGTTAAATGATATGAATGATAGTGTTTGATATAAGTATGTATATGGTTATAGGTGTTCGATATAAGCTTGGATCGATCATATTTTCGGGTTTAAGCTTTTAGAGGTAAGACTTATGGCTTTCCTCATCTTCTTGTGAGCATATGTTCTTCGT
>JACFYI010002344.1:198665-245822 GCA_014898755.1 Handroanthus guayacan
TTTATTGCCTTTCTGAAATTTGTGAGTTTATACAAGAATTTCTCCACCAATTCTTTGAAGAAATTAAAGATTTGTATGTCTCTAAATTTCCTTTCCCGCTCGTATATCTTTTTCGATGTACAAACTCACATATATATTCGGACCATTAGAGTTTCCCTTCACCTCCACGTCCTTGCACCAAGTCTGCCCATGTTCTCTACTTCACGGATTGAAAGAGAGGCCCTTGGCACGTTTGTGCTGCCGTTTTTGACTTGGTCAGCCCTTCTTCTTTGGCTCACCGTGGGCTGGCCTGAGTACTTGTGGCCTAGTGGGCTTCCAGGCTGGGCTGCGGAGATGGGCTGAGACTTGGACTTCTCAACTTCTACAGAGATGGGCTAAGACTTGGACTTCTCAGCTTTTCCTTCCAGGCTCAAGGCTTGCTGGGCCTTTGGACGGGTGACTGGACTCCTGACTTGGTCGGCTGGCCTGGGCTGGAGTTAGGATGAGCTCTGGTCATTCCAAGCCTGCTGGTCTGGGCTGGTCGGCCCAAGTTGGCTAAACAAACCCACAAATCACAAATAATTAAGTTTAATATGTTATTGTTAACAAACTTGACTGTAACTATTAACAAACGAACGAGATATTTCAAATATATATACGAACGTAAGTTTTCCCAAATGAACCTGAAGGTAATTTAATACTAATGCGATTATTCGATTAATTAGGTGCGCAGCGTTGTTCGTATACTAGATAATAGCTAACAAACAAAATAGTACTATTCCAATTTGCCTGTTTGTCCCCATTTTATAAATGACATTAACTGAATATCAACGTGTTATAATTAGATGTGACACCTAATATATTTTGGTACTTTTGCTATCTGTCATTGTATTATTTTATACAGATGCAAGGATTTATTCGACAGAGTTAATAATAAAATAATAATTCTTTATATAGCTATTTTTCTTAATTGTTTTAAGTGTAGCATGGTCACGACTTTTTTACACATTTCTTGTGAGATTCTTCAATTTTTGGTAGTGAAAAATTTAGAGAGTCTCTGCGACTGTTGTAAAAAGCAGTTTTCACTTTTACGGCCATGTTTGGTAGGAAAAAAAAACTTTATCAAGTAAAACATTTATTAGGAAAATGTCTTTCCACCTTGAATAGTTTGTTCTCAATTCATGTTTGGTTATTGTGATATACGAAGCTAGAAAGAAATGATCTTTTTGATCTTATGTTTGGTTAGGGAAAACTAAAAATTAGATGTGGAACTAAATTGCATATTTTTTTACTAATATACACCCATGAGTATGTATAATATGATATATGTGAGATGATATAATAGAAACATGTGTAAGATGAATATAATGTTGTATATTAAAAATTACTATATGTAAAATTCCAAATGTCAAATTACATTAAATATGAATAAAAAAAATGAGAAAATCACATACAACAAAAAATGAATACAACAACAAAAAATAATAAGAATAATAACAACAATAATAATAATAGTAATAATAAGTGGAAACAGAAAAAACAAATAACAAAAAAAAAAAAAAAAAAAAGAGGAAGAGGCTAAAATTTGGCAAATGACTTAGAATTTTATTCTCTGTGTTCCCATTTAAAGTGGGAAAGAAGATTCCATTAATAGTAGGTAGGATATTTTTTTCCTACTTAATTGGGAAAATTGATTTAGAGAAAATTAATATTCCACTTTATTTTGTAAATATCAGACGTAAGATAGGTAAGTGGGAATCTACTTTCTTGGAAAGACAATTCTAGTATACCAAGCACACTCTTAGATTTTGTTAAGTTATTCTTTAGAGTTTGGAAGTATTGATTTTACTTCTGATGATTCCGTTAACAGTAATATTAAGTGGAAAATAAAAAATAAAGAAGAGGAAGAGGTTAAAATTGGACAAATGACTTATAATTTTATTTCATGTGTTCCCATTTAAAGTGGGGAAGAATATTCCATTAATAATAGGCAGGATATCTCTCTTCTACTCATTGGAAAAACTAATTCACAGGAAATTAATATTTCCACTAGATATCAGACATAGAATAGGAAACAATAATTTGGAATCTATTTTCTTGAAAGACAATTAAAGTGTACCAACGCATGCTCTTAGATTTTATTAAGTTATTTTCTAGTGTTCGGAAGTACTAATATTGCTTCTGATAATTCTCTAAAATTAAATAAAAAAATATTGCTAAAAATAAACCCTCTCCCAACCTTCCATCTTTTTATTATTTTTAATTTTTATTTTCAAACACTCAAAATATTCATTATAGGTTTCTTTACAACTTCTCTTTTACAACTTTTCAATCTGAGTAGTTATAGAATTGATCCAAGAAAACAAGTACTAGGAGAACCAATTTAAAAATTACATTAACGTATGTCTCGTCGCTGGGGCATGTTGCAATCATTGCTTTATGGTCAGATGGGGAGTGATTGCAATAGGATGGTGGTCTCACGGCAATCAACAATGTACGTACTCGCCATTTTTATCTTTAGCTCTTGGCGTTTTGTTCCTTGAAGAGATCTGGTTCCCCAAGACCTCGAAAAAGAAATTGGGAGTTATCAAATTCCACTCCACAGTCTCCCCTTTAAGCATTCACAGTCACAACGCCCCCTAAAGAGCGGCTAAAAGTTTCTCCACCCATTTTATTATTAGGATAATTACCTCAACACCCTTGAATCCGGCTTACTAAAATATACCTGGCATTTAGGCTATTACCATTATATTCTTATAATTAACGGACAGTTAAAATTACACAATTTGAAAATCCTGAACTATATATTATAAGTAGACCCTCTAGAAAATACTTTGGATCCTCTATTTTAATTCATGTTCATCTCTTATTCTATTGTACGAATATGTGTATGACATACAAAACTCTATGCTTTTATAAGGTAACATTTAATATATTTAGCATATATTTATGATATAGAATAAGAGATAAAAAAAAAATTGATTTGGAATAAAAGATCATAACTACTAAACAAGGTAGTTAATTGTTATTATGCGTCAGTTTAGGTGATGTAATTATAATTATGTATCATTTGAACTAACGGTAAGCAATGTAATAATAATTATCGAAACTTCAAGATGTTTTTAGTTATTATTTCAATTTGTCCCTTGGTATTATCAAGTGTTGTGAACAAACATTAGGTTTCTTAATTACTAATTAAAGATAAGCCATAGTTGACGTTGGGATTTCTCTTAGTCAGTAATAGAATTATTTCAATTTTGTCATATACTTTGACCACTTGAGACGTGGCATTGCAAGAAGAGACTCGTCTTCAGTTGCAATTACTCCATAAAGTCCTCCGTACAAGAGAAATTCCACAATTACAGTTGTCCTTCACTTCCATTGTTGGTGATTTGATTTGGGAGAAATTTGGAAGATTTTGATGCGAAATCTAAAGCTTAAATGCATGCATACTCTAGTCAATGAATGGCCAGTGAGGTTGGATTGGCGGGATTGGAAGGAAAATTATATTTTACTGACATGCACTGCGCATAGCCTACTTTCGGTGAAAAAGTGCCCAAAACATCAGCTACTTATTTCGGTGTTGGGGTCTACGATTTTAATTCAAACAAATAGGAAAAAAATGCTCTTTTCGAAAGTTTTTGAGGATAAGGTACAAAAAAATCCTGTAAAGTTTGTACAGTTACTATTCAATTTTGGCAATCAAAATATTAAGAGCCGTGATGAAAATAATAGCTAATGACCAAAATTTAATAACTGTAGTGGAAGCGCCAGCCAATGATTTAAAATTAAAGAGGTGAAAATAATTTGTCATGACCTATACTGAGTAAAAAATTCACCACGGCTATATGCTATGCTGGGTTTTCCAAAAAATACTAAAAACTATGTATTATTACCGAGTGAAGGTATAACAAATAATTTTTTATTATCATTATTTCTATTAGCATTTATATTTGGTTGTGATAATTTTTCAAACTTTTTCTAGTAGATGATGCATTCAAGAATACGTGGCTCAATGGCCAACAATCAATCGACAATGGAATTTATCTGAAATTCTGAATCACTGTACAAAGTCAATTGATAGGGGGCTTGGACTATTCGATTTATTGTAAGGGTGTTTGAAAACTAAGCAAACAAACACATATTTACTTTGGTACTTTAATTAACGTCAAGTTGGATGTTGAAATGGTACGTTCTAATGCCAAGTTGCACCACTGAGAGGGCAGGGCACATGCACCATTTTAACATATTCATTGTATGAGGTGGTGGCTGCAGGTGGATTTATAGTTAATTAGCCTAATTAATTAGAAAATTTAGTTATCTAAACTTTAAGTTATTAATTTTGTGTAGAAGAGAAACATATGCACATAATTAAGAAGGTGTCTGGCTAAACTTATTTAAAACATCTTATAAACTCTTACATCTTATACGATATTTTTTAAGCTTATAAGATATTCGATCTTATTTTAAAAAGAAGATGTTTGGATAAAAAGAGACCTTTTAACTTATAAGATGCTAGTAACGGCAATGTTGTAACTAAAATGGTTAAAAATGAAGGTGAATGTTAAGATCTTAAAAATAAGTTGAGAGTTCCTTACTTTTCTAAAAAGAGCTTATAAGCTCTTAACATCTTATTTTTGGAACTAATAAAATCTTTTATGAAATATTTTACCAAACATTTTATGATATCTTATAAACTCTTAAATATCTTATAAGATGTTTTTAAGAGTTTATAAGCTCAACCAAACACCCTCTAAATTCCGAACTCGATCAACATAGCAATTTGATTTGGCAAATCACACCCTTGGTCTTATAATTTAAGCCTTGTATACTTTTGATTCCAATCATTAATGATGTCCCACATTAAGGATTTTAACATAACTCTTCTCTCACATTGCACCCTTCATCCTCTCCACCAAGTTAATACTAAATGGCAAAAGATAAGCACACGTGGCCACTAGTAGTGACAAACAGAAAAGTTATGAGACCAAAAATATAACAAATAAAAAGTCATGGGGCTGAAAATGGGACAAACAGAAAGTTATTTGACTAAATATGAGACACACTTTTCTTCCAAAATGAACACACTAATGGCCAATTGAGCATTACGTGACCTTCACTATTAAGTATTCGAAGTATGCCGAAAGGATGCAATGTGAGATATCATCAATAATTGGAACCAAAAGTGTACAAGACCTATGTTATGGGATCATAAATACAATTTGCCCTACTTCCGTGTATTTTTGTTGGGTAATCGATGACAAATTAATATAGCAGTCCTACGAGGATGTGTGCATCTCTCTATCTATCTATATCATATCGTTGAAGTTGTACAAGAGTAATGACAAATTACAACTAATTGTACAATTTTAACTTGCGGAATTAATTTATCTCACTGTAAAAGATGTAGACAAGCATGCAATGGGAAAAAATAGCTCAGTACAATAATGGCTTTTATGATTTCACTAGTCAAAAAAATGATATCAATGTTATTACTATTGGCCGTTAATTATGACATACGTTTCACGAAAATAAATATCTTGCCGTAAAAATCATAAGTTTTTTTGTTAGCACTAGATTACATGTGTGGTGGATATATAGCGATAGCTTTACTTGTCAATTATCACATACTTATCAAATGACAAAATAATATATTGCACAATTACTATGAAGTTGACAACAATCATATGTGTTTGCAAATTGCCACAAATGATAATTTAAACACAATTTTTTATTATTCTTGAACTCTTGAAATCGTTAGTGTTATGAAAAGATAAATGTAAATGATAACTTTTTAATTGTCGCTATCTATTTTCTTATAATGATAGTTATTCTCATTTAGTCAAATATGAAGCTAGCTCTCTGGTAGGTTTGACAAAATTAGGCCTATAATTTTGTAAATTTAATTAAATCTATCTTTTTACTAATTTGTAACATTTGGTAACTATGACGTATTCAAGAGAAAACCTAATAATTAGTCATTGTATGTTACTTGGTATGTTTTACTATTATATAATATGAATACTTACTGTTTTGCCCTTGTTTTTTAATAATTGGGTCATATTATCTACAAGATTAATTTAGGGGCATATTAGTTATTTACTTCCAAATTTAAAACATGATTTATTTATAATAAGGGTTGTTGAGGTGAAATATAGTCATGATTCTATTATGGCTGACCCACATAGCATGCGCAGGCTTATTACAAAGTTGAACAACCAAACATAAATAAAGTTAAACAATTTAGAGGGTGTTTGGATAAGCTTGTAAGCTCTTCAAAACATCTTATTAGATGTTTAAGAGCTTATAAAATATTAAAATGTGTTTGATAATTTTTTTTAAAAAGAAAAAAAAATCTTATTATCTCCCAAAACAAGATATTTGGAACTTATAATTAAGTTTTTTTTAAAAAAAGTGAGGAAATCCTAACTTATATTTAATATCTTTACATGCACCTTCATTTTTAACTATTTTAATTACAAAATTATTATTATTAATATCTTATAAGCTAAAAGGTCTTATCTTATCCAAACACTTTAACGACTTATTTTTAAAATAAGATCTAATATCTTATAAGCTCAATATTTTACAAGATATAGGAGCTTGTAAGATGTTTTAAGTAAATTTAGCCAATCACCCTCTTAATCTTATCTAAGTTTTTCATGTAAATTTAGCCGATCACCCTCTTAATCTTATCTAAGTTTATCATGCCTATCAAATAAGCCATTAAAATACTATACATTCCCTAATTAATAATGGGCCTTTATTTTGGAATTTCACCACATTCCCTAACATTCCGTATCAAACACACCCGTAAAAGATACCTCGTAAGATTGTTGAGATGTGGTATTCTGGTGTATAGCTATCCGGACAAGGAAAATGTAAAAAATTCACAAACTCTCTCATATAGATAATTCAAAGGAATGATTATATCACTCACAGTAAATTTATCTATCTTCATTTCCTTTAAAAAATAATAGGGAAAAAAAAATCTCCTACCACCTTTTATGAAGCTAGCTTTGCCCCCTCAATCAGGTAACCAATGATTAAAAAAGAACAAAATTAAGAAGAAAGGAACTACAAAACGTTAAAATAAAAATTAATATATATTTGCGCATACAGTTGCATTCGAGGAACACAATGAGTAATCAACACTTTATTACACAACAAAGGAACACCTCAGTATGTATCCCATAAGCTATAATTAAAGAGCTAGTTACTTAGTTAATTGATTAACAAAGCTGGCTTGCTCATTAATCAATACATCTGATCATCAAAGTAGTGCAAATTATCTATATCACTGAGTTGATTAACCTCCATATCAAGGCCATGCAAGCTAGTAGATTCACATGAATGAAAACCAGAAGCCACTTCTTCTTGATATGAGCTTATCATGGGAGCCCATTCGGGCTTATATCCTATCGTCTCAGGCCCGCTGATCTCCTGCCATGGCAGTGTTGGTTTTGCATCAGAGAGATCTTGGATATCACTCTGAGTATCTTCCTGCTTAACTACAGGAGAAATATTGATCACGGGCTTTAGGGAATTACGATCATCTTGTTTTGATGGGATATTATTATTGTTATTATTATCTTGGAAGCTAATGAGATTGGGTTCCGGAGGATCTGACTGTATAATGAGATGTGGAAGATGACTTTGCGCTTGTGTGCATATATGGTGGTTGAAGTATGTGGTGTGGTACAAGATAGGATTGCCTTTCATTCTTTGCACTTGTTTTGTTGCTTTGCAACCTTCCGGCTTGTGGGTGCACCTGAAATAGCACCTGGTACAACACGACATAAACATGGATATTACTATAAATTAGAACTATTCATTATGGTTACTAAATAATTAATCCTAGCAGTTAGAGAAACATACATCCTCAATTTCCAAGTGTATTTCCTCAATAGTTAAGGGTTTTGACAAGAAAATGTATAATACAAGAAGACGAAATACTACTACAAGGGATGATGTGGAGTGTTAGTTGCAATTCATCACTAGCATTTCTTCATTCATAGATATAGAGAATGCTCGCTAAGCTTATTCAGATCATCTATAAGTTGCTATTTCTTATAAGATGTTAAGATATTGTTCTAAAAATAAGTTGTTGAAGTATTTGAATAAAATAAGATCATAAATTAAAATTAAAAGAACATGTTAAAATTTTAAAAATAAATTAGCAACTCCTTACTCTTTCTAAAAGAGCTTATAAGATGCTAACATCTTATATTATCTTATTTGATTTCGGGAGTGTGTAAACTCCTTTTTGAAAAAAATATTAAATAGTACTATTTAATATCTTAAACATCTTACATGTTTGAAAAACTTGAAAGCTTGCATGCTTTCTTTAACTTTCTTTAACTTCGGCAGTCTTGTCTAATCAAGAATGAGATAAGTGACGCAAAGATAAGAAAGAATATATATGTGAAGGTGATGTAATTAACATGTACCATAAGGATAAATGAAAAGGATGGCCAACTATATATTATATTGACATTCCAATTTGCTAATCTTATCTCTTAATATTTCGTAGTTACAACTGCATATATGACCATATACATTAACACGAGATGGAACCCAATTGAGACACTACTTAAGAGAGCATATCTCATTCTTTCTCCCTTAATCTAGATTAACAAAGAGATAATTTTTTTTTATTTAGTTTTACGTACCTTGGATACTCAGAATTTAAGATATCCTTCTGTCCATATTTCCTCCATGCGCGACCATCTTCCATTGTCGAAGATACTCTTTCCCATGTATCTGAGGTCCTTCTGCAAATTATTAACCCATATATACAAGACATCCATTAATTAACGCATGTAAATTTAGATTAAGACAAACATTGTTGCCAAAATTTCAGGTAATAAGGTCTTAATCAAGATTAGAAACAGATAAGATTTTCAATCCAAAAACTGATTTTCTAACTAAACTATACCTATTTATTTATTTATTTATTTATTTATCTGCAAAAAAGTACCAAAAGTACCAAAAGTACATACGCCTAAGCAATAAGAGCCATTTATGGGTTTCTAAAAGTTTTAAAAATCTGCTTAAAAAAGCCTGATTACTTATTTATTAGTATGCTACATAAACAAAACCAAACAGCAAAGGAGACCTCTTCTTTTGTTTTATTTTATTTATACATCCATCAAGTTGCAAACCCTCACATGTTGGATTAATTAGTTAGAATTGTTGGATGTATACGTGCAATCAACACAAAGAAAATATGTATAATGTATTAATTAAAACCCTTGTCCAGAAGTCCTGTAATTTCAAATTTATTTTTATCCAGACAAATCAATTCGAGAAATTAAATATTTCGAAATTTGAACAAAAAAAAAGAAAAAAAACAAAGAAAGAGAAAAGGAAAATACTAAAATACTCCACCCTCACCTCCTTTTGTAACAACCCCTCCGATCTTTGACCTTCTTCTTGCTCTCACCGGAACAGGCGGAGCCCCCTCCACTGCCGCCGCCGTCAACGGCGGAGATCTGGGCCGACGACCTGGTGCAAGAACTCAGCACAGAAAGTGTCTCAGTGAAAGATCTCAAGATTTGTAGGGCTAGTTCCTCAGCCAAAAGAGGCCCGTGTTCCTGAACAGGCTTGTGCAAAAGGGTTTGAAGTTGGGTCGCAAATTCTTTGCCCTTTACAAGCTCCACCATCACTCTTGTTGTCTTTGCATGAATATTTTCACCATTACTACCCATTTTTATCTTGTTTCCCCTTTTTCCAGTCACGCGCTGTAGTGTGTGTTTCTGTGTGTTTTTAGGGATAGAGATCCGGGAGATAAGAAGAAGGGTTTTATGTTTTGCTGTTATTTTTATTTTGGAGTGGAGGAAAGAGAGAGGCAAGTTGGAAGAAAATTGGACGAAGGAAGATAGAAAAACCCTCGAAATTTTATGAGGGTGGATAAAATAAGGTCCGAAATAGCGGTGACGTCATTGAGACTACGTCACTTGATGACGTAAAGGCTCGCTGCCTTCTACTGGGGAGATGATTTTGAATTGCTAGCTCACGGTATCCGTCATGGTTTAGAGGTCTTGACCGTCGATACGTTAGGTTTGGAGCGCAGATTAGTGAACGAGATCTTCTGGGAGTGGCCCATGAAAAATGGCGTCGATGGTGGACGATCTAAGTGCCATCGGTGGACCATATTTCTAGATCTGAAATTATAGTACGCATTGTTATGCCTTATCAATTAGTTCTGTTTTTAAATTTTTAATTGTAATCCAAGGGGAATAAAAAAACATAAATAAATAAATTAATTTTAAAAAAAAAAAGAGCGCGAGAGAGAGATTAGCTATAAGGAATGCTGTCCCATTAAATAATAATGACTGTGTCATGTTAATAATTAAATTTATCTATATTACTTGTTGAAAAAAAAATATGTTGATATGATTAGAGTTTCTCTTATTTTTAGGGATGATAAATGTTGGAAATTGGATCTTGGATTTGGGATGTCTAAAAAGGTTGAACCAACCTAATTAAATATGAAAGGATAAGTTGAGAATTTAAATTAGGAATAAATCCTTAAAAACTACCCACCACTAATCATGGGATTAGTGAGGATATGTAAAAAGCATGTCTATGGTGAGGTTTTATTGTACCTCACTCATATAAGATAACATTTAGATAAATGACATGTGTCATATAAAATAACTTTATAATCAGTTATTGTTTTTTCGCAAAATGTTATTGCGTAATTTAGTGTGATGAGTATTTGTATCAATTCTTTGATAAAAAAAAATGAAAAATTAATAAAAAATCTGAAAAAAACTGAAAATTAAAATCAGAAAAGTCTAAAAAAAATCTGAAAATCCTAAAGAAACTAAAAAAAAATTAAAAAGAGAAAAGAAAAAAATCTAAAAAATTAAAATAAAAAATCTGGAAAAAAAACTAAAAAATGAAAAAAAAAATCTGAAAAATTAATATAACTTTCTTTTATGTTTTTTCATTCAAGACAAAATTATTATCATAAAAGTTTTATAAATGTCATTGTTTCCACATAGAAAAAAAAATCTATAATCTAACAACAATATTTTTTTGTTGCACAAAATTTTTTATTAGTAGATTAACTAAAAATCTAAAATAGTCAAGCAAGATATTAAGCAGGTTAACTCGGAATCTATAAAATCAAAAAGTTTCTGTCATTTATTTTCTTGATTAGATACAAAAATAATATCATAAAAACTTTATTAATGATATTTTTCAAAAAAGCTACATTTAGACAATTTACTAGTACATTGGTTGGAAACTTTTATAGTAAGACCTGATTTAATTGAATTTTTACTCTATTCAAATTTGATTAATTACCAAAATTTTTATAGTAAGAACTATTTTACTTGAATTTTCACTTTATCGAAATTCAATTAATCACCAAAATTTTTATAGTAGGAATAATTACCAAAATTTTTATAGTAAGAACTATTTTACTTGAATTTTCACTTTATCGAAATTCGATTAATCACCAAAATTTTTATAGTAGGAACTATTTTTATTGAATTTTTACTTATCAAAATTCAATTAATTGCCAATATCCCATGTAAAAAGATTTTTTTTTTTTTTTTTCCTTAGGAGCCACATAAAATCAAAATAGATAGAGATAGGACCATAAAAATATTTCTAATTAATTTTTTCATTTGACATATAAATATTCTTATAATTCTTTTTTTATTCAAATCTTATATAAACAATAAAAAATTTATTTAGACAAATAATTTATCATAAGAAAGCCCAATTTAACAAGCGTAGAAACTTATTTGTTGGATTGCAGTATATTTTGGTGCATTACACCCTCAACATATAATATAAACTCACCTTCAACTGCTTGTATATTATATGATTGTATTAAATAATCTTTATATAAGGTATACCTCACCATAGAATAGTCTATGTAAGAAAAAGAGAGTTTATGAGATTTAGTTTTCTCTCTTTGCAGACTAGAATTCTTACTGTAGAAGACTTCCTCTCTCTACAGAATTCTTCTGTCTCTTCTCTCAATGACGAAAATATACACTCTTTCCAGAATTAAAAGTCTCTTTCATGTATTATCTTTCTCTCTTCCTACATTATGTGTTATAAGAAGAGATTTTGTTGTATTAATAAATTGGTAATCAATTACTATTGATATTTAGGCTGTAAAAAAATGAATTGTTTCCTTTAGTTGGTGATTCAATTTGGATCAAGGGGCGATTCAAAATCAATAATTCAAGTCAACTGTGATCCGAAACAAAAGAGGTAATTCAAAGTCAGTGATTTAAGTCTATTACAATTCGAGATAGGTAAGTTTCCATATAGAAATTTAGAAGATGATTAATTGTTTAGTTGAAGGTATGTCATACATTATTTCCTTCATTGGTATAAGAGCCATCTTGGCTTGAATTCTGATATGATCTATGCACATTATGATATTTTTTCCGTGGAATTGAATTATATGATAGAAAATCTTGTTGTTTAATGTATATTGTATTATATGCAATTTTTTTCTAGCATATTTATTTATGCCTGAATTATTTATGGAATATTTTGAATTTTTTGTGCAAAATTCATGACCTAATATTTTTATGGTGAAATAGATCTTTTTGAGATGAGTTCAACCAAATATTATGCATAATTTTTGGTGATCTATGCCATTTTTTATGGTTTTTTTAAAGATAAAATCGTGTATAAAAATTTTATAGTATTTTGGAAATTAAGAAGAATAGATGTGAGTCCTTTTAAACTAGTCCCACTCTTGGCATAGAGTTTTTGTTTCCCAAGCATGTACATAGAAACTTCAAAATAGAAATGTGGCCACACCACCGAGTTCAGGACAATTGAAAATATAGGGGTGTGGCTAGAATCCGGCAGCCGAAAAATACCGGTAAGATGGCGCGTGTAATGCATGCGCCACCAGAAGGCGAGAAGAGGTGCAAGGCAGTTGTGTAACCGCTCTCACCTATGCGATGTGGGCCAGTGGCGGTTACTGCCATTGTGGCGTAACCATCACACATGGCACTCACATGGTGCCTACGCGGCCAAGATACGTGATGGTTGACCAGTCAATGGTCAAACCATGTCAATAGACATGGACTAGCCAATGACTGACACATAAGAGGCCAATGTGCCACGTGGCTTGCCACATCACTATGACACTTCAGCACGGGCTTAGGTCCAAGGTGCCACATGATCTAACATGTCACTATGCCACGTTAGCAAGCATTGGCATGTGTCAATGCCACATCTGCAACTATGATTGACGTGTGTGGCTATGTTAGAAATTAGACCAAAAAAAAAAAAAGAAAGAAAGGCTTGGAACAGGCATCGCCCCAATTGCAGCAGCAGCGCGTACAGGCTGTTTTGGAATTGGTTTTCAATCGAAAAAATTTTGGCATGCTTAGAGTTTAATTTTTGATTTTTTTTGGGAATTGAAATAATATTTCGGAATGAAGAAAATATTTTTCTTAATTTTGATCTTTTAGGAAATGAAAATTTGAGACAAATTATTTTGCTTGGAGAAAAATTTCAAAATTTTCTATGAGGAATCAAAAAATTAAAATCTAGGGGGTTGGCTATCTAGTTCAAAATTTTGAATACTTGTGAATACTTTGCTTTTAATTGCGCTTGAAAGATGTGTTTTTTCATGTAATTCTTAACGAGATTGAGCATGATTTGTATTTCAAATGTGTTTTTAAATTCTGAACCTAACCTTAAAAAATGTTCACCCCATTTTAAATAAGGCATTAATGAGAACCGCTCAACATGCCTTTCGAGGATGAGGTAGAAGGTTCATACACTACACAAAAACAGGAAACTAATGACGGTTGTTTTTTATTTAAGCGACAGTCATGACCGTCGCTAAACACCAAGTACGGCAGTTGCCAAACCGCCGCTATCTCCATTGTCATGAAGGCAATTAGCGGCAGTTTTTGGCAACTGCACGAACCGCCGGGAAATTTTTCTGGTTTTTATTTGTTTATTTTTTTAGCAGTGGTTTTTAACTGTCGAGAATTTTATTGTGGTTTTTTTTATAGTTTTTGTTTTAGCGACGGTTTTGAACCAACAGGAAATTTTTCTCCTTTTTAATTTTTCTTTTTGGCGACGGTGTTTAACGCTGGGAAATTTTTTTTTTTGTTTTTTTTTAGTTTTTGTTTTAGCGGATTGTGCCATTGCCCTGTATTCGGATTTTGCACTAGATCAAGATACAATATTTTGTTTCTCACTCTTCCATGATACCAAGTTTCCTCCAACAAGGACGCAGTAACCTGTAGTGGATCTTCTATCAACTTTAGATCTAGCTAAATCTACATCTGCAAAACACTCAATACTCATATGTCCACGATTCTTTTACAATATACCATGCCCAGGAGCCCCCTTCAAGTAACATAGGATTTGTTCAAGGGCTGCCCAATGCTTGACTATAGGAGCAAGCATGAACTAGCTAACAACATTGACTGAATACGCAATATCTGCATGGGTTACCGTGAGGTAGTTTAATTTCCCAACTAATCTCCTGTACCTTTTTGGGTCTTCAAAAGAATCACCGTCATCTTTTGTAAGATGCACATTAGGAACCATCGGGGTGTTGCATGGCCTGGCTTCCAACTTGCCAGTCCTTATGAGTAAATCAAGCACATACTTTCTCTGAGATAAAAAAAAAATCCCCTTCTTGATTCTCATTATCTCTACTCTTAAGAGGTATTTTAATTGCCCCAAGTTTTTTGTGTAGAATTTGGTATGCAAGAATAACTTGAGTAATGAGATTCCTGTATTATCATCTCCTGTAATAACGATGTCATCAACATACACAACTAGGAGGATAATGCCAACTTCAAAGTGTCGGTAGAAAACTGAATGATCACACTTGTTTTTCTCAATTCAAATTGTTGAACTACCTTACTGAACTTTTAGAACCAGGCACTGAGACTTTGCTTCAGACGATACAAAGACTTCTTCAAGTGACAAACTTTCCCATACTCTGCATGAGCAACAGACCCAGGTGGCTGCTCCACGTACACTTCTTTCTGGAGATCGCTGTGGAGAAATGCATTTTTAATGTCCAACTGGTGTAAAGGCCATTCTTAAGAGGTAGCCAAGGAGATAAATAAGCGGACAGATGTCAATTTGGCCATTGGTGAGAAAGTATCTGAGTAGTCTACCTTGTAAGTTTGAGCATAGCTTTTAGTAACAAGTCCGGCTTTAAGTCGAGCCATAAAACCATCCGAATTAACTTTAACAGTGAACATCCATTTGCATTCCATGGCTTTCTTCCCTTCAGGTAGCTTCACCAAATCCCAAGTCTAATTTTCATCTAAGGCATTCATCTCTTCAATCATAGCATTGTGCCACCCAGGATGACTTAAAGCCTCCTTAACAGTCTTAGGAATTGAGATAGAGTCTAGAGTAGCAATAAAAGTACAAGACAAAGGAGACAAGTGGTCATAAGAGACAAAATTAGTAATAGGATAGGTGCACTAATGTTTACCTTTGCGAAGGCTGATGGGGAGATCAAGGTCACTTGGAGTAGGATCCGATGACAAAGGAGCTGATGCAGGACATGTATCATTGGTTTCTCATCTCCTCAAATAAACCTGAACAATTGGTGGCTTTGCAAATTCTTGAGCAAGAGAAATACTATCAGTCGATTGTGTAGTAAAAGTGCTAGATAGTGGTTGTGCAGTATAAACTAGCCATTCATCATCCTTTCCTTGGCTCGTAGCATTTGAATGTGAAGGGAAGAAAGGTTTGTCTTAAGAAAATACCACATCAACTAATATCACATATTTGCTAAGTTCCGGAGAGTAACACCTGTACTCTTTCTGAAGCCAAGAATAACCCAAAAAGACGCATTTCAAAGCTTTTGGGTCTAGTTTAGTGACATGTGATTGTACATCGCGAACATAATATGTGCTTCCAAATATTCGTGGTTCAACCGAAAATAATGCTTTGTTCAAAAAAAGAATGCTATAAGGAGTATCACCATTAAGTATTGACGATGTGGCATACGATTAATCAGAAAACAAGCAGTAGATAAAGCATCAACCCAAAACTACTTAGGAACCTTCATTTGAAATAAAAGAGCTCAAGTTGTCTCAAGTAAATGTCCATTCTTCTTTTCAGCCACTCCTTTTTGAGATGGTGTACCAATGCAAGAAGTTTGGTGAATAATTCCATTTTGAGTTATGTAGTTGTGAAATGTGTCCGACACGGCTTCTCAATATTTGCACAGAAACATTAAATTGGGTTTTAACTTCAGCATAAAAGACAAAAAATGAGAAAATACTTCAAAATAATTTTTCATAAAATATATCCAAGTCATTCAAGAATAATCATCCGCAAAAGTGACAAAATAGTTGAACCCATGTTTAGACACAATGGGGCAAGGACCCCAAACATCAAAATGGACCAACTCAAAAACAGAACTAGCTCATTTATTAATTCTGAGACTTGACGAGCTACAATGATGTTTAGCAAATTGACATGACTCACAATTCAATGAAGAGACATGTGAAACTGTAGACATAGTTTCTTCATTGCTGGCAAAGAAAGATGTCCCAACCGATAATGTCCTTCAAAAAGAGATAAAACACTGGAACAGGCAATAGAAGGAGGCATCCATGAATCAAGGCTGCAAAGACCATCATATACATGTCCTTTACCAATAATTTGCTTGGTCATAAGATCCTATAAAAGACAATGATTAGGAAAGAATGAGATACAACAATTGAGGTCTCTTGTAAGTCTACTGACAGATTCTGGTATGTGGTACCAGAATCAATGACCCATTTAGTCGAGGAGGAAATAAGACATGCATTAGTTTTACCTGACTCAGCAAGAGCAATCACGAGGGTGGATTCCTTTAGTGATTCCTGGTCCTAAGAGAATTTAGCAAACTCATCAGTTGAGACCATAATTGTCTTCTTAGCAACATTAGTAGTTTGAGTTCTTCAATTATGATTTTGCAATTTCTTGCAGTAATGCTTTGTATGGCCCGGCTCATGGCAATAGTGCAGACAATGTTGCTTGGGTCACTGTTTCAACTCTCTGTACTCTTGTTTTCTCCTCCTTTGTTAATATTCTTTCTCCTATTGTTGTTTCCTTCTTTAGTGACGAGAACATTGGTTTGTTAAGCAGATTGAGCATTTTCTATGTGGAGCACTCTGCTAAAGACATCCTGGGTAGATGTAATCTCAAAATTGGAGAGAATTTGAGATTTAGCAGTCTTAAATTCATAAGGAAGGCCAGCCAAAAAGCTCATTACTACCATTTGTTCTCCTTGAGCTTGTTGCACTTTGATGCTTTATTCCTAATAAGTCTTCTTAAAATCCATGAAGTAAGTTGCAAGAGATTTGGTCTCTTTCTTAGCTCGATAAAAGGACTTGCACACTTTATAAATTCGGGACATATTTCCTTTACCAGAGTATAGAAAATCAAAGTAGTCCATTAGTTCTTTGACAAACTTTCAATGATTAATTAAACCTACCACTTCACTGTCAATAGAGTTCCGAATCTGCAGAAAAAGCCATGCATCTTCTCTCAACCAAATTTGTTTAGTATCATCAGTGGGAGAATCATTAGTCAAATGATCGTCTTTATCAATACTCCGCAAGTAAATATAAGCAGTTTTACTCCAATCCAGATAATTTGTACCATTTAATTTGTGTTTAGTGATTTTGGACATCATTATAATCATATCATTCATCGGAGCCTTAATATCAGCCGTTACAAATGCAAACTCTAATCACAAATACAGACTCCAACTTTCAATCAGAGAGAAGAGAAATTTCAGCAAACGTCAACAACCAACTCAATATTCCACTATAGGCAACAAGCAAATGGATCGAAAATATCCCAAATAGGTACAGTCAACAGTTCACAAAGAAGAGCATAACCTGTTCTCAAAACCATGCCCTCCAAATAGAATCTGATCCCCGAAGATCCACCAGAGTCTCGCAGGAAAAGATGAGGCATTATCAGAGATGAAGACCGAAAGTTGAGATACCCTATCACGCACCCCCACGTGTCGGTGCATGAAATATAAGCAAAAGAGGAAAGTGGAGTGTGAACCTCACGTGCTTGGATTACAGTCGTTGGACTTCGGGTAACGGCAGAATGGACGACGATGATGCTTCCTACATAGGAGGTGAGAAAAATCTAGTCACCTGAACCGATGACCCAAAACACGACAAACGTTTTCTTCAACAAGAAAACCCTAAACTAGGCCCAAAGGTGCTGATACCATGTAGAGAATTGTATCAAAGTATTCTAATATTTATTCATCTATCAAACCCCCCAATATATACAGATTACAAGGTTAAAAGGAATGGAACGAAATAAAATCTCCTATGAATCTGCCCCACAAATATGCCTATTTACAAGGAAAGTCAATCATACAATATACACACCAATTACATGTCACACTATATTTTGTAGTTTTTAGTTAGAAACTCCCTTCCCATGTAATGACTCAACCTAGGAGCGGATGTTCTAGTTCGAGGCATTACAATAGCTTTTCTTCAACCTTGTGTAACAAAATGAAAATTTCCCTAATCTTTTTAAATTTTTTTTTCCAACCTAAATATTTTTCCGATTATTCGAAATAATTTTCTCGATAAAGAATTTTCATTTCCAAAATTTTTCTTTCAACCCAAATTTATTTGAAACATCCCATTAACTTCGAGAAATTTCATTTTGGCCCAAAAATTTTCGAAATTATATTGTTAAACCCTTATCTTCAAAAATTCAAAATCCTAATGCCATTTTCAATAATTTTCATCGCTATCGTCCGAAAATTCTTAAACGAAAAAAATATTACGATTTAGCAACCAAAAATTCTCCTAAATAAATTTTAAAATAAGAGAATTCTCCTCATTAAATATCGCTTTCAATCGATAAATACTTTCATAATATTTTTGAGAAAAACTCCAATCGGCAAACGTTTTTCTATCGACTTGAGATGTTTTCTACAGCCAAAAATACTTTATCACTTTCAAAAAAAAATTTTTGCACACGAAAATTTTCAAGTACATTATTTTGCTAAAAGAGAATTTTAGCCCAAATTTAGGCTCAAAGATTGAGCCCAATTTAGCTCAAAAGTCCAACCAATTCTTCAAATTATATGTATTAAAAAAAATGAAGACACACATACACACACACACACACACTCATGGCCGGCCAACACCCTTTAAATTTTGGAGGATTTTTATATTTTTAAATGTAAAAAATTCACAACCAAGTGAAAGAAATGGATGAGAACAAACAAATTGAAAAATGGCAAATGAATCCCCAAATTAATTTATCTAAAATTTGAATTTGAATTTAGAAGACAACACCCCTTTCTTTCTTCTTCTTGGCAGCCCCTTGTCCTCTATTTTCTCTCAAGAAATATCATCATCTCTCTTCTAATTTTTTCAAGTTCTCAAAATCAACTCTCAAGATCAATAAATAAAGGGAAAAGCAAGGTTGAAACACTTGGTAAGCCAACAAATTTTGAATAGGATTTTATAATTATGGTTTATATGGGATAAGGTATAACTCTTCATGGTTTTAAACTTCTCATAGGAAACTTGATCTACCTTGGGAGAAAAATTGCACTCCACTTTGGATTTTAGCTCAAGAGATAAGAATTTTAATTGATTCTTGAGTTTTTATTTTACCTTGAAACCTATTATGTTAATTGATTTAGAATTTTGCTGATTAACCTAGAATAATATGTAGATTTGGGATAGAAGTAATGAATCTTGAAAATTTAAGATTGAATTTTAATACACACACAAGTAACTTGTTCTCAAATTTGCCATTATTCCCTGCTTCACCTCCAATTTTCAAAGCTTCAAAACCCACCTTAATCTTATCAAATTGGCCCATATAATATACTGTTAGAAATGTTATCAAGTTCAAATAATGTCAGAATTAAGAATCACTCAAAAACATGGAGAAACGTAGTAGAAAATATTGATGAAAAACAACATATCCGTTCTGCCAAGAACAGGGAACAGTGCAATGGAAGAACTTTGAGTAGGTATAGACAAAGATTCGATCGTTGGACTGTCGATTAGACACCGGCGTTAGAAAGATCATCGAGTTAAGATAATTATAGAAGTAAATTTCACCGTCAAACTATTAGAAACTTTGAGATAAAATTTTTGGAACAGAGACTGCCGTTCTTGTAAAAGTGATTAACAAAGAGAATTTGATTTTGAATGATTTGGTAATTTGCTTAGAGCATATTTGGAAAATTAGAAGCATGTTGTGGATTATGATCAAAGAATTGAGGTAATGATTATGGCTATTCCTTGTGCTCATAAATAATGGAATCCTTTGTATCATAATTTCATTTCATTGCTTTGATTGTAATGAGCCTGAATTGAAGTTGTTGTTGTTATTTATTGTTGGATTATTATGGATTCCTTGCCTTGTTTGATAATTATTATGGATATTCAGATATTATTGTGGTCATTTCTTTTGCTTGGTCAATGATGTGATAATTTAGTATTTGAAAAGTTTCAGACATTATCGAATACGTATTGTTTCATTGAAAAATAGAAACATGAACTTACTTGGCTTGTTTTGTATGAAGGTGAAGATTAGGCTAAAATAAAAATTAAATACAGCGGAAATACACATTCATCACCAAGAATTGATGCTTAAATCTGCATAGGATCCTCATATGAGTCTAGAATTTACATTAGAGAAAAGGAAACCAATCTTTGGAACAAAAATTCCAAGTGAGGCCGAACACTTTTCAAGGACCAAATGTGTTGATCTCTTCTTGAATCAATGCTTGATCTTTTCCAAAAGTTTGATCTTCACCAACTCTTGATGATTCCAATCCAATTATTCAATTAGACCTTCAAAACCTCTTGGATCTTCAAGAAAATCATAAGGAATTTCTCCAAAATTCGGATTGCCGTGAGCTTAATAGTGAGGTTGATCAACTTTTGATCTTTAATTTCAAATAGATTTTCATCTATAATGGAATATCCACTTTTCCTCTTTGATTATCACTCAAGATCTATGGTTAAAGAGTAGATCTTAGTATGAATCTAAGAGAGAGATTGAGAGGAGATGAGAGAATTGGATGTAGAAGAAAATTTTTAGCTTTTTTATGTTAATGGCCAAAAAATATGAGTAAAGTGTGATCCTTACCCACTTGGATATGCTTAGTTAGCAAGGTGGTTTTGGATAGAAGAATCTAAATTCTTCTATTCAAAATATCTTAGCCTACATGGCATTCAAGTTGCAATCTATGTGGCATTTTAATTAATTAATGGACTTATTGCACTTCACCCCCCAGAAAATCTCAAAATTTGCATTTTTCCCCCTAAAATATTCAATACACAGTCGTGCCCCCCCAAACTAGTGAATAGTGTTGCACATTACCCCCTAGTCAACTATTCCGTGGGGGGTAATGTGCAACACTATTTACTAGTTATGGGGGACACGACTGTGTATTGAATATTTTAGGGGGAAAAATACAAAATCTGAATTTTTCTGGGGGACAAAGTGCAATAAGTCCTTAATTAATTAATTAAAGTGCTATATAGATTCCAATGAATTTTAAATACCCATTTTATTTTCCCTCCAAATTTAAATTATCTTCTTGAATTAATTAATTCAACTATTGAAATTAATTGAATCAAATTAACCATTAATTCAATTAAAATAATTTGACTTTTCAAATTAATTTATTCAAGAAGACCAATTTTGACTTTGGTAAAATATTTTGACTTTTAGTCAAAATCTCTCTTTTATTTGCCTAAATCCAATTTAGGTGATTATCTCTAATCTAATTAGAAAATCTTCACTTAGATTCATACCGTGACTAAATCAAGGAAGGTGTATGACCCATTAGGTTCATTAATTAATTAAATATGGGCTGGTAACTTTTGCAATTTATAATTAATTAAACTATTTAATTAATCACCTATAGAATTAATCTCTATTAATTCTATATTACCTAATCTCCATAGTGGATGTCTAATCACAAGCCTATGAAGCCCAATTTATTGGTGAATTAATTGTAGTGCGAACCTCACCTACTTACGCGTGCCGTGCAAATATGGTCCCTTTGTTTTTCATCTCTCGATTGCGACCTAGGATTAAGATATTTTCGACGTCCCTAATAGCCCAATAACTATGCATCTATTTTTAATTATTGACTCGTTTGTGTCCTCGACTTGGAAACTCTTTTTCAAATCGACACACCGCCTTGCACAAGAATTTTCTTGAATCGAATCATTATAGAAAATATAGGAGATATACTCGGTCATCAAGCGGAGGAAACAGATCCTTTCTTAGAACTCACAAACCTCTATGCGTAGATAGTTTGTACCCAACGTGCACCTTATAGGATCCGCTAATCAGTGATCAAAACGCACATGAAAACACAAGAACCTATCATAAGGTTACCATGATCCCTCAAGTCTAAGGACTAATTATTTGCACTATCGTAAGATAGAGAATAATCCATCACCGAATGCCACTATAACTATCTCATGGAATTCTCTATGTCGGGTCTCTCAGTAAACTTGTTCTTCTAACAAGTACCCACTAATATGTACCAGTGTCAACTACATCGATTATCGGTGACACGGGGCAACGATTCAACTCCTTGAATCATGTATTGTTAGTACAAGTCTATTCGAATCCAAGATGCCCTCGTGTCGAAGATATAATGACTTGGAGAATTTTAAGATCAAGACATTTAGATACTAGTTTCATGATCACCATCATATGCGTGATCTAGCCTCATAGTCTTATATGATCTAGAGGACTTTTTCTATAGCGATTATTGATGAGACAATTTGTGAGAATATAAAGAAGATGACCATTTTATTTATATTGCAAAAATGAGACTGTTAACACAAGAGCAGTAATTATAAAGCCAAATCTGATTGGATGCGGGGTACTACTCTAACAATCTCCCCCTAAAGCCAATTACTCAAAATCCTTAGGCCCATCTTCCCAAGATGTCTCTCGAAGACTCTCTGGGTAAGCGGCTTAGTTAGTAGATCTGCTATATTCTCTTCTAAGGCAACGTATTCTACTCTTATGTCACCTCTATCAATGATCTCCTGGATCAAGTGATAACGTCTCATTATATACTTGGATCGTTGATAAGATCTTGGCTCTGTAGCTTGCACAATAGCTCCGTTGTTGTCATAAAAGATGACAACTGGCTCGACCATGCTAGGAACTACATTCAACTCTTGGATGAAGTTTTTCATCCAAGCATCCTCTTTTGCAGCATCCGATGCTACTATATATTCCATCTCAGTGGTTGAATCGACCGTGGTATCTTGCTTGGAACTCTTCCAACTTATCGCGCCGCCATTAAGGCAAAATATAAATTCAAAAATAGATTTGCTATCATCTATATTGGATTAGAAGTTAGAATCCGAAAACCCTTCTAATTTCAATTCTCCACCACCGTAAATGAGAAACAATTCCTTAGTTCTTCTCAAGTACTTAAAAATTATTTTTATGGCACTCTAAGACTCTCACCGGGGTTGGATTGAAAGCAGCTCGTAATGTTTAGAGCGTACGCTACATTCGGTCTTACACATAGCATTGTATACATTATGCTTCCTATAGCAGAGGCATGAGGTATGCCAGACATCTTACGTCTCTCTTCTTCTGTCTTTTGAGCCGTAGACTTAGAGAGATGTAGTCCATGTCTCATAGGGAGGAACTCTCTCTTGGATTCTTCCATGCTAAATCACTTTATTATTTTATCTATGTACAGATTTTGGGAGAGTCCCAGCAATCTTTTGGATCTATCTCTATAGATCCGTATTCCTAATACAAAAGATGCCTCTTCCAAGTCTTTTATGGAGAATTGTATAGATAACCATACTTTAATTTACTCTAATACTCCAATGTCATTCTCAATGAGCAAAATGTTATCAACATAAAGCACTAAAAATAGCACCGTGCTCCCACTACATTTCTTGTACATACAAGGCTCATACTCATTTTTTATGAAGCCAAACCTTTTGACTGTCTCATGAAAACGTATGTTCCAATTTCGAGACACTTGCTTAAGTTCATAAATAGACCTTTGGAGCTTGCAAACCTTTTGCTCGCTCCCCTTGGATGTGAAGCCCTATAGTTGCTCTATATAAATATCTTTGTTGAGGTTATCGTTAAGAAAATTGATTTTTACATCCATTTGCCATATCTTATAGTTATATATGCAGCTATGGCAAGCAAAAGCTTAATGGACTTAGGCATTACAACAGGCGAGAAAATTTCTTCAAAGTCTATACCCGGTCACCGGATATATCATTTGACCATCAATCTCGCCTTATATGTTCCAACTTTTCCATTAACTCCCAACTTACGCTTGAAGATCCATTTGTATCCAACGGGTACCATACCCTCTAGTGGATCAACTAAAGTCCAAACCTTATTGGAGTACATGGGGTCCATTTCAGATTGCATTGCTTGTTGTCAGTGTCTTGAATCCATGTCTAACATGGCTTCCTCATAGGTCTTCGGATCACTATTCGATTAGCCGTTCTCATGAAGAAATCTGAACATTTTGGGCTCTCTCCTGATCCGTTCAGACCTTCTAAAAAGTTGTGTGTTATGAAGTTCATATGCTTTTATTGATTGTGGATTTTCTTCTTGATTGTAAATTTCATCAGGTTCCACGATTTTGCCTTTTCTATCTAATAGAAATTCCTTCTCCAAGAAGATGGCGTTTCTCGAAACAAATACTTTTTGTTTCATAGGATCATAAAAGTAATAACCCGCAAACTCTTTGAGGTAACCCAAAAATCTGCATAAGGTGGATTTAGCATCCAACTTATCTCCCACTAGTCTCTTGATATAGGCAGGAGACCCTCATACCTTTAAATAAGAGTACGAGCGTGCTTTGTTATATCACATCTCATGTGGTGTTTTGGGCATCGACTTAGAAGGTACTATATTAAGTAACTTTGCTGTCGTTTCGAGGGCATAGCCTCAAAATGAAAGAGGAAGATTTGTAAAACTTATCATAGATCGTATAATGTCCAACAAAGTATGGTTTCTACGTTCCGCCACACAATTCAACTGTGGTATAGCAGGAGGAGTCCACTGCGAGAGAATCCCGTTCTCTTCTAGATAACCAAGAAACTCTTTGCTTAAGTATTCACTTCCTCGATTGGATCAAAGAGTTTTTATACTTAGTTCGTATTGTTTCTCTACTTCATTCTTATATACTTTGAACATTTCAAAAGCTTCGGACTTATGCTTCATAAGAAACACCTGTCCAAAACGTGTAAAATCGTCAGTAAATGTAATGAAATAATTATAACCACCTCGAGCGCTAACTTTAAGTGGCCCGCATACATCCGTATAAACTAGTTCTAACGGCTTGGTGGCATGTTCCGATTGTCCAACAAATGGCGACTTAGTCATCTTTTCCTTTAAACAAGACTCACAAGTTGGTAACTTCTCAATATTACTTGTAAAAAGTGATCATGAGGCAACCAACCTACTTATCCTATTTTTGGAAATGTACCCAAATCTAGCATGCCACAAGTATGCTTGGTTATGGTCATCTGATTTTCTTTTGTTCTGTTGTTGAATTTGTAATAATATATAGTTAGAATGTAGGGTGTAAAGCCCATTTGTCAGTGTACCAGTAGCAATTAAAGAACCATATTTAGAATAAAAATACTTTTCATTCTTGCAAGAAAACTCATAATTTTCTTTGTCCAACTTGGGATGGAAATGATGTTTTTTAATAAAGACGATACAAAGAAATAATTATTTAATTCTAAGTTTTCATTATTACATGCTAGAGTAATTAGGGCTGAGGTTTGGATGTCAACTCTTGCACCATTTCCCATCCTAAGGATCATATCCCCTTTACTTAACTTTTTTGGCCTCTGTATCCCTTGCAATAACTTGCAAAGGTGAGAACCACATGTGGTATCAAATACCAATGTATCGCTGTTAACCGAAAGATTAATTTTAATAAAGAACATACTATTTTTCAAAGAAGTTACATACTTATTACAATTCCTCTTTCAATGCCCAATTTTGCAACAATAAAAGCATTTGTCCTCTCTGGTGTTGGCTTTTTTTTTTTTTATTCCACCCGATGGTTTTGAAACTTATTTCCCTTTAGAAGAAGAACTTTTCTTCTTCTTTTTTTCCCATCTTGCCCTTATGGGCCTTAGAAGTTGAAGCAACCAATATCATCTTATCTTTCTTCATAGTAGACTCAATCGAGAGAAGTATGTTAATTAACTCGTTAATCGTCATATTGAGTTTATTCATATTGAAATTTATGACGAATTGGTCAAATGAGCTTGGTAATAATTGAAGGATCAAATTTATGTAAAGATTATTATCCATAACAACATCAAGTTTCCCGAGTTTTTCAATTAAAGAAATCATTTTCAAACCATGCTTGTGAACATTTGATCCCTCAACCATTCGTGCCCTAAACAATTCCTTGGATGTGTTATAACGTTCATAATGCTTTTGCACCGAGTATAACTCCTCTAAGTGCATATGTATCTCACTAGCATATTCATGTGTTCATGAAATTTTTGGAGCTCACTTGATATTGATGCCAACATTAGATATCGGGTTTGAAGATCATCTTCTCGCCATAGTTTGATGATTTTTCGCATGTCTTCCGTTGCATCATCAGGGATAGTATCGGGGGGACTTTGAATTAAAACATAAGTCCCCTTTTGGAATCAAGCACAATTTTTAAATTTCGAAGCCAATCACTATAATTGGGACCGGTGAGTTTATTAGCTTTCAAAATTATAGAGAGTGGATTTTTAGCCATTGAATTTGTTGATTTCAAAATTCTACAAAAGAGAAGAAGAGAATATAAGCATTTATTCGTGCAATATTTTAAAATATGATATGGTCTTGCATTATGAGTTACTTCCCACTATTTTTTTCAAATTTTATGCCATTTCATACGGAAATCATATTTCCTAGTGGGTTTTAGAGCCATTAAGAATTATTCATAGACCACGAGACATAGTCATCTACAAAGAACTCGTTAGGTACATAACTAACTTTACCAATTGCATCACCTATGCAACCCCTAAAATTATTTCGCGACATCTTTCGTATAAACCCACGAGACGTAGCCATTTATACGATTCGATGTTAAGTTTGACCTACCAATCGTTCTTTACAATTAACTCAATAATGATCATCCCATGAGACGTAGCTAATGCCATAATTGAACTAATTAAAAGAGCATCACATGATTGAGTAGTGATCATAACTTTCCAAATAGGCACGTTCCACGAGACATAGCCAACGTGCCCACCCGATGCATCTCATGTCACATACTTATTGGTGGAAGGCATGGAATATTAAATCTTATTTAATTCGTCCATTATAACTTCAGAAAATTTTTCTTGCAAAAAATACTTAGACATTCTAAGTAAGGGTTTTATTTCAAAAATTGACAAGACCTCATCAATGTTTTATTTACTCTTATTTATTTTATCTATCCTAAGAATGCATCATTGTACATTACAAGGATAATAATCATAAATAAGTAAATAAAACAACCAGCGTGCTCCTATGGTGGATAATTATGAGTCTTGACTAAATAATTCACTTCGAGCCATTAGTGCATTCCTAAGTGATTTAAGGTGAGTAATTAAATGAATAGATCATATCTATTATATTTGCATCACCATGCATATATGGCATTCATGTCTTGAACTCCTTTATCTTTCTTTTCTTGATTACATAATGTACCATGCATACATAACCTTCAATCAAAAGAAAAAGAAGACTTTACCATCTTAAAACTACTCTCATTATAAGATGAAAAGATGGCATGCAAATCCTATTTAATTACAAACCCAATCAATAAATCAAATCATTAAAACTATTTTAATGAGGCTCATAATCATCCCATACATCCATTCAACATCAAACATCCATCATATAAATGCTTGAAATTAAATAAACAATAATTAATTAAACATTCATCACATGAATATATAATTAAAAGCAAATTAGTGCATCATATGCCACTATTTTGCTACTAGAAATTGTTTAATATAAATCATCAATTAAATGTAAAATTAAACTTGGCTTTAAATTATCTTAAGGTTTCTAAAACCCTCCAACAACTTGGCAATGACTTAAAATACCAAAGGAGATCAAATTACATCAAAATTTGGATTAAAACTTCAATAGAATTTCAATTGGCAGATTCAAAATTTACCTCGGGTCTGACCGGCAGTCCCCGTTCCAAAAATTCTAATAAATTTTTCTTGATTCCAAAAATCATCATATTTGAACCATAGGTTTCCAACTCATTGTGGATGACTGAAAAAATCAAGGGATATGAAAACAATATCAATTAGAGTACGAAATGATTTTATTTCTGCAAGATCAGTGCACATATTAGGTGGCTCTCGGGTCTAAGTGGCAATGCATGTTCTAAGATTTTTAGAAAATTCTCCTTAACTCAAAAAATCACCAAATTTAAACTATAGGTTTCAAACACATGGTAGATGACTCAAAAAATTAAAGAGAACAAAAACAAAGCCATTTGATGCATGAAAACACGTCAAACCCAAGAGTTAGCTTTGCTCGATTTTCCAGAAACACCAGCATGTTCTTAACACATTTTTCATGCTCTAATTGATGAGATTTTGATCCAAACCATAGTAGATCTAATCTAATACATGTATATTGATCTCATATGAGTTTTTAATTTTAAAGCAATTAGTTTTAGTAATTAACATAAATTCCACACCTAATCACAAGATCAACACCAACAACTCCAATCATTCAATCATATTGAATCTAAAACATGCTTGATCAACATATAGCATCAATTATCACATAATTCATATAGATCCAAGCCACACACAAAATGTAGTGACCTCCAACTCATTAGATTGAATCAAGATCACTAGATTTAACATCAATCCATCACATGAATCAATGTTTAAACAAATCTAAAAACAAGCTCATATGATTTGGCTCGGATACCACTTGAAGGTGAAGATTAGGCTAAAACAAAAATTAAACGCAGTCATCACCATGAATTGATACCTAAATCTTCATATGATCCTCATATGAGTCTAGAATTTAGATTAGAGAACAAGAAACCAATCTTTGGTGCAAAAATTCCAAGTGAGGCCGAACACTTTTCAAGGACCGAATGTGTTGATCTCTTCTTGAATCAATGCTTGATCTTCTCCAAAAGCTTGATTTTCACCAACTTTTGATGATTCTAATCCAATTCTCCAATTAGATCTTCAAAATCCTTGGATCTTCAAGAAAACCGAAAGGAATTTCTCCAAAACTTGGATTGCTTGAGCTTGATAGTGAGGTTGCTCAACTTTTGATCTTTAATCTCAAATAGATTTTCACCTCTAATGAAAGATCTACTCTTTCTCTTTGACTATTACTCAAGATCTATAATTAGAGGGTAGATCTAGGTATGAATTTAAGAGAGAGATTAAGAGGAGATGAGAGAATTGGAGGGAAAAGAAATTTTTTAGCTCTTTTATGTTAATGGCCGAAAAATGTGAGAGAGGTGTGAGGTGGTTATCATGTGGTATTTAAAGTGTGATCCTTATCAACTTGGATGCTTAGTTGGCAATGTGGTTTTGGAGGGAAAAATCTAGATTCTTTTCTTCAAAATATCTTAGCCTACGTGGCATCCAAGTTGCAATCTATGTGGCATTTTAATTAACTAATTAATTAAAGTGCTATGTAGATTCCAATTAACTTTAAATACTTATTTTTTTTTCCCTTCAAATTTAAATCATTTTTTTGAATCAATTAATTCAACTATTGAAATTAATTGAATCAAATTAACCATAAATTCAATTAGATTAATTTGACTTCAAATTAATCTATTCAAGAAGACCAATTTTGACTTTGGTCAAATATTTTAACTTTTAATCAAAATCTCTCTTTATTTGCCTAAATTCAATTTAGATGATTATCTCTAATCTAATTAGAGAATCTTTACTTAGATTCATACCGTGACTAAATCGAGAAAGGCGTGTGACCCATTAGATTCATCAATTAATTAGATATGGGCTGGTAACTTTTACGATTTATAATTAATTAAATTATTTAATTAATCACCTATAGAATTAATCTCTATTAATTCTATAGTACCTAATCTCCATAGTCGATGTTTAACCAAAGCCTATGGAGCGCAATTTACTGGTGAATTAATTGTGATGTGAACCTCATCTACTTACGCATGTCGTGCAAACACGGCTCCTCCATTTTCCATCTCCAGATTGCGGCTTAGGCTTAAGATATTTTCGGCGTCCCTATTAGCCCAATAACTATGCATTATTCTTAATCATTGATTCATTTGTGTTCTCTACTTTGAAATTTTTTTCCAAATCGACACACCACCTTGCGCAAGGATTTTCTTGAATCGAATTATCATAGAAAATATAGGAGATATACTCGTTCATCAAGATGAGAAAACAGATCCTTTCTTGGAACTCACAAACCTCTATGCTTAGATAGCTTGCACCTAACGTGCACATTATATGATCCACTAATTAGTAATCGAAATGCACATCAAAGAACAAGGACCTATCATAAGGTTACCATGGTCTCTCAAGTCTAAGAACTAATTATATGTACTATCGTAAGATAGAGAATAATCCATCACCAAATGCTACTGCGGCTATCTCATGAAATTCTCTATGCCGGGTCTCTCAATAAACTTGTTCTTCTAACAAGTACCCACTAACATGCACCAGTGTCAACTACATCGATTACCTATGAAACGAGGCAACGATTCAACTCCTTGAATCATGCATTGTTAGTGCAAGTCTGTCCGAATCCAAGATACCTTCGTGTTAAAGATTCTATGACTTGGAGAATTTTAAAATCAAGACATCTAGAGGCTAGTTTCATGATCACCATTATATATGTAACCTAGCCTCATAGCCATATATGATTTGGAGGACTTCTTCAAGATCGGTTATTGATGAGACAATTTGTGAGGATATGAAGAAGATGACCATTTTATTTGTATTGCAAAAATGAGATTGTTTACACAAGAGTGGTAATTATAAAGCCAAATCTAATTGGCTGTGGGGTACTACTCTAACATTGTAAAATTTCTATACTTGATTTTGTACCCCGTTTCATAACTTTAACTCCATTTTTGCCTCGTTGAGTTCACTTTTGAAACATTTTCAAAATATCATTTGTAGTTTTACTCTTAAAAAATAATTTCAAAGTATGGTTTATGAGTTTCTCTCATCTGATTTTCAAGTGTCGGTTATGTTTCTATGTTTTTTGAAATGTTCCAAAATATTTTATGAATTCTACTCCTTTAAAATATTTTCAAAATATCGTTGAAGGATTTTACTCTATTAAAATGCTTTTAAAATGATGTTCATAGTTTTCAAGACTCTGAATCATTTTTTAAAATTAGTTATGATTCCCATTCTTTTAAAATGATTTCAAAAGTATGATGTGTTATATTTTATCTTTTGAAAGATTTTTAAAAACATCGATTAATATGTCTATGGTGCATGCTTTTGAAATATTTTCAAAATACCATTTAAAATGAGCACATAACGCTTCTTTGAAATATTTTTTAGAAATATTATCTGATATGCCCATAGATCATTCCTTCAAAATGTCTGAGCTCGAATTATCGTTTGATATGTTCCAAATGTGAATTAAATCAAATGATTGCGTCCGATACTTATTGAAAGTTCATATTGATTAAATTGGACACATTATAATTGATTGATGCTCATTATGTACCATTCTGTGAATAGAATTGATTTTGTCCAAACACTCATTTTGAAGCTTGGTTTGATTGAATTCGGACAATTGTTATTAATTCTGAAACCTAATGCATGAATGTTGGGTCTTGGGAACCACCGGTGAGAACGCAAGGGCAGTGTCGTATCGTCAGCTAGTCTCCTGCAAGGTTTTCCTATTGTTGGATAATTCCAAGGAACCTAGAGGTAAGTATCCGAAGGATTACTTTAAAGCTCATGGTTGACCGTGTAGCTGCGACTATACCTATTAATATCTTCTTGAATAACTACTCAAAGGTAGTTAGGAGGAATAAAGATTATATTTGTTATTGTGGAAGTAATAAGGGTGACAGATCTACCAAAAACTAGTCCAGCCATATTTATTTCAATATTCATATCTACTACTGAAATGAATTGTTTATGCTATTGAATGCATCATTATGACTATCGAATTATTATTATTGAACCTTGGGTCAAATGATTGTTTATGAAATCATGATATCAATCATTTTTTAGATCTGTTTAATTGTATTGATATCTTGAACTCCTTAAACATCTTTGTTTGTGCTACTCATTTCTGTTTGAATCATCACAATAGTATGATATATTTTAACTCGTTTAGTTATTGAACTGCCTGAACTCATTATTTAATTTGTACCCGATTTGTTGGACACTCCGATCTTGATTATTGATTTATCCCTCACTTTATTGGACATTTTGCAATGTTTTACTTGAGCCATCTCTGGATACCCTACCATTCTATTCATAGCCATAATTCCTTACTAAGTCATTCGAACTTATTTTATAAATTTTAAAATGTGTAGGTGACTGAGTGCCTGTAATTCCATTAAGTTTGATGATTTCGATTGCTCGATTTTGGGTATGAGAACTTGTAAATATGTGATGGTTAAATTATTGAAATAGTGGGGAAAAAAAAATAGAATATCATATTGATATGTATTTAGGGGAAATAGTTTAGAATAGTTGTCTATGAGGATAATATGAATTATGATCTAAGGTTCGAGTTGGAAACTTCTTGAGTTGGAGACATTTTGTTAAGTTATTGAAAGTTGTAATAGTTTGTAGTATCTAAACATACTCATGAACTGAAATGTGATAAGAAGTTGTTTCTGAACAGTTAGGTACCTTATTGGAATTTCGGGGTTTGTAATGAGTATGTATTTGATTATGAATTAAAAAATAATTCCTCTGCATTGAAACTTGAGAATTGTTTTAGAGCCCCTCCCTATTTGGTAGCGATTTTCGATCTAGAGATGGATGTTCTAGATTCAAGTCGTTACAAGTGGTATCAAAGCTTGGATTTTTCTTGGAAAAGAAATTCGAGCTACACCGGAAAAAAGGAACTTTGATTTGGAATGTATCATAGGAATGGATCACATTAAGTTATGATCCTTTGGTATAATGAGTAATGCTTAAATATATCGGATTGCAATTGGGATGCATACCAATTTGGGAATCGTTATATTTATGTGTTAATTGTTTGACCCTAGAAGGGTGATATGGATGTGAGTATGTTGAATTGAATTGCTTTGAGTTAAGTAATGATGTGGGTAAATGAACAATGCAACCTTGCCATATTACTTAGGCCAACTTCGGGGGCCAACTTCGGTATCACATTTTGATATGTTATGATAATCTTGGTATTTCATAACAAAAGTAGATATTGAAATGATGCTAAGTGAAGTTGTTTGTCAATTTCAGATAACTATGGCAACAAGAGGAAGTGCTTCAAACACAAAATCCTCTAGAAAGCGGGATAGACCGAGACATGTGTTATTTGAGGAAATTCCTACACCTGAAACCCTAAATAATAGAGAAGATAATTTACCTCGAGGGGAACTACATGAACAAACCCCCTGCAAGAAATGAATCGGCAATAGATAAACTTTTCACCATGTTACAGCAACTTGTGAACCAAGGCCAACAGCCAACTAATCAGGGCGTGAGAATGAGGAAAATTTTTACGATAAGTTGTTATCCTGATTTTTGAATCTCAACCCCCCAAGGTTCAAAGGTGAACCTAATGATCAGAAAGCAGAGTCTTGGGTAAGGAAGATTGAGAAAATCTTCCGAGTGCTTAACTACCTAGAAGAACTGCAAGTAAAACACGCTACCTTCCTTTTGGAAGATGCAATGGATAATTGGTGGCATGTTGTGGAGTAATGGTGGGAACGGAATGAAATTGAATGGGCCTGGTTAGAATTCAAAGTAGAATTCATGAAGATATTTATCCCTCAAGTTGTTAAGGACATGAGAGAGAGAAAATTCATAAATTTAATCTAAGGATCCCAAACGGTGTTAGAATATGAAGCTGAATATAATAGCTTGATTCAATATGCCCCACACGTTTTGGCAGATGAGGCAAGAAGAACAAAGAAGTTCATTTAGGGATTAAAGCCTGATTTAAGGCGTACATTGACTATATGCAACCTCTCCAGTTATGATTCAGTTGTGGAGAGGGCAATGGAGTTGGAAACAGAGTTTTGAGAACTTCGAAAAATTGACAAGAGGAAAAAAAAAAGAATGGTCGGGTAAGTCCGACCAAGACAAAAAGAAAAAAAGATTTCTATGGAAAGAAACTCAAGTCGGTGACAGAGAATTCATCAATTCTAATAAGGACAAGGCTCCTAATACTGCAGAGAGGAGGAATTGTGGTTTTTGCGGAGGCACCTCTCATATTAAAGATAAGTGCTAGAAAAAGTAAGGAAGATGCTCATCTTGTGAAAATTTTCGTCATATGACAAAAAATTGTCTGAGAAATCGCAAGTCTAAGTAAGGGCATGTGCCTTAATGGGAAGAAGGAGAACGGACAGTACACAAGCAGTAAAAGGCACAATCCTAATTCGAACTTCTCTATATAAGGCCTTATGTGATTCGAAAGTGACGTACTCTTTATATCAATCGCACAACGAATAGGCTTGATCATTGAGTATACAAAAGCTTGTTTTGAGATTTATACCCCAAAATTCGAATTATTATGAGGTATGCGTTAGGTATCTAGAATGCCCAAAGTATAGAAAATTAGAAATTGTGGTTCACCTTAAGGAATTGCCAATTCAAAACTATAGTTTTATTTTGGATTGGCTATGTCAATATCGAGTTATAATAAACTGTTTTACGAAAACAATTAAGTTAGAAACCAAGATTAGAATTAACATTATCAGTAACTTCAAAAATGGTGGTTTAACTACCATTTCGGCCACAGAGGCTAGAGAAAACATAGAAAAAAGAGAACCAGAATTTCCGACCTATGGATTGTGCCTATTTGAAGTTATTTCTTATATATGAAACAACCCATGCGTGTTCCAAATTTTTAGGACTGAGAATTTAGGTATCGAAAAATAGTCCTACTTGTTTGGATAATAAGAATGAATTTAGGGACCAAATTCTTTTAAGGGGTGAAGAGTGTAATAATCCGAAAATTCTCCTAATCCTATTTAAATTATTTCTTTCCCAACCCAAATTTTTTTCTAATTATTCAGAATAATTTTCTCAGTAAAGAATTTTCATTTTAAAAATTTTTCTTTCAATCCAAATTTACTTGAAACATCCCATTAACTCCAAAAAAATTCATTTTGGTTGAAAATTTTTCATGATTATATTTTCAACTCTTATCTTCAAAAATTCAAAATCCTAATGCCGTTTTTAACAATTTTAATCGCTATTATCCGAAAATTCTTAAATAGCAAAAATATTACGATTTCGTAATCGAAATTCCCCTAATAAATTTTAATTAAATTTGAATTCGTCGCTTTCAATCGGTAAATATTTTTACAAAATTTTTTAGAAAAACTTCAATTGGTAAATATTTTTTCACCGATTTGAGATTTTTCTCACAACTAAAAATATTTTATTACTTTTGAAAAATTTCTTCTGCACCCAAAAATTTTCAAATGTATTATTTTTCCCAAAAGAGAATTTTAGGCCAAATTTAGGCCCAAAGATTGAGCCCAATTTAGCCCAAAAGTCCAACCAATTCTCCAAATTATATGTATTAAAAAAATAAAGACACACACACACTCATGGCCGACCAACACCCTCTAAATTTTGGAGGATTTTCATTTTTTCAAAAGTAAAAAATTCACAACCAAGTAAAAGAAATGGATAAGAATAAAATAAATTGAAAAGTGGCAAATGAATCCCCAAATTAATTTCTCTAAAATTTGAATTTGAATTTGGAAGACAACACCCCTTTCTTTCTTTTTCTTGGCAATCCCTTGTCCTCCATTTTCTCTCAAGAAATATCATCATTTCTCTTCTAATTTCTTCAAGTTCCTAAAATCAACTCTCAAGATCAATAAATAAGGGGAAAAGCAAGGTTGAAACACTTGGTAAGCCCTCAAATTTTGAATAGGATTTTATGATTATGATTTATATGGAAGAAGGTATGACTTTTGATGGTTTTAAACTTCTCATAGGAAACTTGATCTAACTTTGAAGGAAAATTGTAGTCAACTTTGGATTTTAGTTCAAAAGGTAAAAATTTTAATTAATTCTTGAGTTTTCATTTTACCTTGAAACCTATTATGTTGATTGATTTGGGATTTTGATGATTGACCTAGAATAATATGTAGATTTGGAATAGAAGTATTGAATTTTGAAAATTTAAGATTGAATTTTAACACATACACAAGTACCTTGTTCTCGAATTTGCCACTATCCCCTGCTTCACCTCCAATTTTCAAAGTTTTAAAACCCACCTTAATCTTATCAAATCAGCCTATATAATATATTGTTAGAAACCTTATCGAGTGTAGATAATGTTAGAATCAAGAATCACTCAAAAATATAAAAAAAAAGGCCAAAAATATTGATGGAAGACAACATATCTGTTCTGCCTAGAACAAGGGATAGTAGCAATGGGAAAACTTTAAGTAGGTATAGACGAAGATCGGACCTTTGGATCCTTGATTAAAAGCTACAGTTAGAAAGATTATCGAGTTAAGATAATTATAGAAGTAAATTTTACCATTAAACTCTTAAGAACTTTGAGATAAAATTTTTGGAATAGAGACTGCCGTTCTTGAAAAAGTGATTGACAAAGAGATTTTGATATTGAATGATTAGGTAATTTTCTTAGAGCATATTTGGGAAACTAAAAGCATATTGTGGATTGTGAGCAAATGATTGAGGTAAGAATCATGGCTATCCCTCGTACTCATAAATAATAAAATCCTTTATATCATGATTTCATTTCTTTACTTTGATTGTAATGAGCAAGAGTTGAAGTTGTTGTTGTTATTCGTTGTTGGCTTATTATGGATTCCCTTACCTTGTTTGATAATTATTATGGACATTCGAATATTATTGTGGTAATTTCTTTTGTTTGATCAATGATTTGATAATTTAGTGTTTGAAAAGTTTCGAATATTATTGAATACGTATTGGTTTGTTGAAAAATAGAAACATGGACTTACTTGACTTGTTTTGTAAAATTTTTATGCTTGATTTTGGACCCCGTTGTATGATTTTAACTCCATTTTTGTCTCGTTAAGTCTACTTTATGAATATGGTTTATGAGTTCCTCTCCTTTGAAATATTTTTCAAGTGTCGGCTATGTTTCCATTTCCTTTGAATTGTTTCCAAAATATTTTATAGATTTCACTCCTTTAAAATATTTTCAAAATATCGTTAAAGGATTTTACTTTGTTAATTTTTAAAATGATGTTCATAGTTTTCACGACTCTATATCATATTTGAAATATTAGTTATGATTCTCATTCTTTTAAATGACTTCAAAAGTATAATGTGATACATTTCTATCTTTTGAAAGGTTTTTAAAAATATCGATTAATATGTCCGTAATGCACACTTTTGAAATATTTTCAAAATGCTGTTTAAAATGATCACAAAATGCTCCTTCGAAATATTTTTTGGAAATATTGTCTAATATGTCTATAGATCATTCCTTCAAAATGTCTGAGCTCAAATTATCATTTGATGTGTTCCAAATTTGAATTAAATCAAATGATTACGTCCGATACTCGTTAAAAGTTCATATTGATTAAATCGGACCCATTGTTATTGATTGATGCTCATTATGTACCATCCTACGAATAGAATTGATTTTGTCCGAACACTCATTTTGAAGCTTGGTTAGATTGAATTCGGACAATTGTTGTTAATTTTGAAACCTAATGCATGAATATTGGCCCCCTGAAAACCACCGGGGAGAATGCGAGGACGGTGCCGGACCGTCAGCCAGTCTCTTGCAGGGTTTTCCTATTGTTGAGTAATTCCATGAAACCTGGAGGTAACTATCCGAGGGATTATTTCAAGGTTCGTGATCGACTGTGTTGCGGCGACTGTGCCTATTAATATCCTCTAGAGTAACTACTCAAATGTGGTTAGGAGGAATAAGGATGATATTTGTTATTGTGGGAGTAATAAAGGTGATAAATCTACCAAAAACTAGTCCAGCCATATTTATTTCGATTTTCATTTCTATTGTTGAAATTTAAGCTCATGCATTGTTTATGCTATTGAACGTATCATTATGAATATCAAATTATTATTATTGAACCTTGGGCCAAATGATTGTTTATGAAATCATGATATCAATCGTTCTTAAGACCTGTTTAATCATATTGATATCTTAAACTCCTTAAACATATTTGTTTGAGCTAGTTGTTTCTGTTTAAATCATCACAATTGCATGGCATATTTTAACTGGTTTGGTTATTGAACTGCCTGAGCTTATTATTAGATTTGTACCTAATTTGTTGGACACTTCAATCTTGATTATTGATTTATCCCTCATTTTATTGGATATTCTGGAATTTTCCACTTGAATCATCTCTGGATATCCTGCCGTTCTATTCTTAGCCATAATTTCTTACTAAATCATTCGGACTTATTTTATAAATTTTAAAATATGTAGGTGACTGAGTTCCTAGAATTCCATCAAGTTTGAAGATTTTGATTATTCGATTTTGGATATGAGAACTTGTGAATATGTGATAGTTAAAGTATTGAAATCGTGAAAAAGAAAAAAAAAAAAAAAAGAATATCAGATTGATTTGTATTCAGGGGAAATAGTTTAGAATAGTTGTCTATGAGGATAATATGAATTGTGATATAAGGTTTGAGTTTGAAACTTCTTGAATTTGAGATATTTTGTTAAGTTATTAAAAGTTGTAATAGTTTGTAGTATTTAAACATACTAATGAAGTGATGATGTGATAAGATGTTGTTACTGAAAAGTTAGGTAATTTATTGGAATTTTGGGGCTTGTACTAAGTATGTATTTGATTGTAAATTGAAAAATAATTCCCCTACATTGAAACTTGAGAATTGTTTTAAAGCCCCTCCCCATTTGGTAGGAATTTTTGGTCTAGGGACGGATGTTCGAGATCGAGGTCATTACATCTTGCTTCAAGCCAATAGATGATCCAATCTCCAAATTGTAAGAGACGGGTTAATCATTTTGTTATTGTGTGTGACTCTTTAGATTTATTAATTAATTAGACATGGGCTCACAATTAATGTGATTTACTTAGTGAATAATTAACTCATTATTCTGGTTAATTAAACTCTTTTAATCAACCACTCATATTAGATTAATCTCTATTAATCCCCGAGTACCTAATCTCTATGATCGAGGACTAGTCACATCCTCATGGAGCCCAACTAATTGGAGGAATTTACTTTTAGAGCGAACCTATTCTGCTTACTATTACCATGCAATTACGGTTGTTCCATTTTACTATATCCCAATTTAGGTCGAGGGTCAACATATTTATCGGCGCCCTAATAAACCAACTATGAATGTATTCTTGATGGTTGATTCATCTGTGAACTATCCCTTTTGGAATCCTTTCCAAAAAAGGTCATGCTATCTTGCGCAAGGATTTTAACGAATCAAATCAGCATGGAAATCATAGGAAATCATCTCACTCCTCAAATGAGTAGATGGATCCTTTCTTGGATCTCACAAATCTCCATGTTATGAAACACATAAGCCTGAAATTCCTCCACTATAATTTGCTAAGAGCTTGGGATGAAGATCAAAGCTTAAATGTTCATACACAAGGTTACTTTGATCCTTTAAGTTGTCGATAAGCTACTAGGGCTACTTTTTGGAATTTCCTAGCTTGAGTCTTCAGTGAACTTGTTCTTATAACAAGTACCCATGAATGTGCATCGATGACCTTCATCATTATCCTATGAAACAAGAAGAATCTCAAAACCATTTTAAGTATTACATCGTTGATGCAAATGTATCTGAATTTATGATGTCCTAGTGTCGTAAATTCTATGACTGAGAGTATTTTAAGATTATAACCATAGAGACATGTTTCATGATGGTCTAAACGTTAATGCCCGCCATGTCCACTAGTCCTATGTAATCTAGAGGACTTTATCCAAATATATTTGTAGATAAAAGTAAATAATACATGGGATGAAGATGGCTATTTTACTTTAATATTGATGAGAAAACATTGTATCCAAAAGAGTAGAATACAAGTCAAAATTAATTGACCGCGGGGCACTATTCTAACAATATTAAGATTAAGTAAGGGATCAATAAATGTTGTGCTTCTTGTTCTTTTCCTTGGTGGTATGTCAACTAGAGTAAATTTAGGATTGCTTCATTTCCCAAAATTAAAGAATCGAGATCTCTCATCAAGTAAATCAAAAGGTGAGTTAACATACACAGTGATGAGGGTGATTTCTTTCCCAAAGACAAAAGATTTTAGACAAATATCTCTAATATCATAAGACACAATGACCAGATTTGCAAAGAACAACTTGACTAAGTTTTGGATAGGAGACTTCATTTACAAATATGACTTTATCCCAACTAAGAGCCCATACATAGTCTATAACAGGGGAATCAGGAATAGATAAGAATCGAACTCTATGACCACAATTCAATTTATGAGATCAGAAACATGTGAGATATTCATTTTTAGCAAAGTCATCAGAAAATTTTAAAGAATCAGAGACAAATGAAAACTTCCATTTTGGAAATCAAAGATACAGAAATAGGAGAGGTGTTATCAGTGGCGTGAGTAAAAGATAAAAGTGATGTTTCAAAGTTTGCCTCGACATTTGCTTCATTCAACTAACTAAATTCATAAGTAGGAAGGTCATCTTTTTTTTCCAACTCCAAACTTTGACTCGGACTGCTTCTAATCCTAAGAACCTTTTTTGCCACCTTTCTTGAATTTTGAAGAAGGTTCCATAGGCTTTGTCTAATCTAGTTTGATGAAATTTGAGCCCATACCAACTGGAGGTGATGAAATCAAGAAAATGAATCACTTGCTTCACCTTTCTAATTGACCAACATAGGAGGATGAACAATAGACAAACAAGTTTGATTTCAACATATGTTTCAAAGGCTTTTAAGGGGTTTATGGGATTTTTAGGGTTTTGAAGAAGACATTTTAGGGGTTTTCTAGTGAGACTTAAGGATTTTTTGCTTTTGCATGGTGAGATTGAAGAAGACGAAGAGTTGAATGGGAATAAACAGAGAGAGAACGAGAGAAAAAAACAATAAGAGAGGAAGGAAGAGGGGGCTAAAATTTTAGGGAATTCATATTAATAACAAGTTCATCGTCTCTTTCCACAATACCCACGAGGTTTTTAAGGTGAAAAAATCTCGATTCAACAAGAGCTTTGGTAAAAATGTTAGCAAGTTTCAAGTCAGTGGAGTTCAACAAAAATATTTCCATCATGCACATGGTCTCCTATGACATGATGCGTGATTTCTATATGCTTTGTGTGAGAATGCAGAATAGGATTTTTAGTGATATTAATGGTACTGGAATTATCACAAAGCACGGGCACAAAAAGAATTTCTATACCATAATCATTTAGAATCTATTTCATCCATAAAACCTGGGTACAGCAACTTCCCAAAGCCATATATTATGTTTCTATTATCTAGAGAGCAAAAATACTTCGTCTTTTGCTGGACCAAGAAATAAGATATTTTCCAAGTAATTGACAACTACCGCTAGTGCTTTTCATGTAAGTCTTACATCCAGCATAACTAGCATCATATAACCAATAATATTAAAATTGGAGCAATGTTGATACGACAAGTTTGTACTAGTGGATCCATTTAAATGGCAAAAAATTTGTTTTACGACACTTAATGTAATTCCTTAGGATTGAACTAAAAACAAGCACACAAGCAAGTTGCAAACATAATGTCTAGACGACTTACTGTTAAATAAAGTAAACTTCCAATCATACCTCAATAGATTTTTTCATCTACTGGCTTACCGGTCCTCATCAACGTTCAATTTTGTGGAAGTGTTCATCGGAGTAGGAGCTAGTTTTGAATTTTCCATACCATATTTCTTTAGAAATTCCAGCATGTATCTCTCTTCTGATAAAAATCCCATTAGGCACTTGCTTGATCTGAAACCTCAAAAAGAAAATAAGTTCTCCTATTAAACACAAGCCTAGCAATTTCTTGTAAGACCCTATTTCTTCTTTCGACTGCACCATTTTGTTAAGGTGTTCTAAGTGCAGAAAAATCATGTAGGCAACCATTTTCATCAAAAAATTTTACAAATTTTGCTTTATCGAATTCGATTTCATGATCACTTCTAATCTTTTTAATGAACTACCTTTTTTCATTCTAAGTTCTTTTGGTAAGAGGGATAAAGTGATCTAGTGCATCAGTTTGTTTGCAATAAAAAGAACCCATGAAAAATGAGAATAATCATCTACCACAACAAGAGCATATTTCTTACAACCCAAGGAGGTAGTATTAACAAGTCCGAACAAATCAATATAAAGAGGTCGAGCGGTCTTGATGTGGTAACATCATGTATGGGTAAAGGAAGTGCAAACTTACTTAACCTTTTAACACGCATCACAAATCTTGTCTTTTAAGAAATTCAATACCGATACTCCTTTGACAAAATCCTTTCTGGTGATGTAAGAGATTAGCTTCATGTTACATGACCTAATCCTCTGTGCCACTTCCAACATTCATCTTAGGATGCAACTAAATACTTAACATCTTGAGTGATAAGATTATCTAAAGAAATGCATTAAGTGTTTCCCATTCTGATAGTAATAAAAACCATTTTCTTTTCTAGTTTAACAATATAGTAAGTAGGGAAAAAATGTACTTGATAACGACTATCACATTATTGATTTATGCTCAGTAGAGTATGCTTAAGACCCACTACAAGCCAGATATTTTCAATAGCAATACTAGGATTCTCACGAATAGTGCCTTTTCTGATAATTCATCCTTTAGTATTGTCAACAAAAGTAACATTACCTTCATGACGGTAACAGAGTTTCACAAATATGGACACATCACTAGTTATATGCCTGGAACTTCCATTGTTGAGATACCATTTGTTGTTTTATAAAGATTCCAGTGCTTGATCCTATAGTGAAGTTTATTCTGTTTTAGGTACTCACTTGACGTTGGATCCTTTGATCTTAGAAATAGTAAATTTGGGTACCCAAATGAGTCTTGTGCCAATAATCTTTTAATGGGACATTTCCAATTCAAATGTTCTTATTTTCCACGAGTAAAGCAAAATTTTTAAGTACATTTCCTATCTACAGAACTAGAATAACTTCTAAAAGTAGTATAATTTTTAGTTTTTTCTTATACAACTTAGGATCCTTTTTCATACTTGTAAGTTGTTTATAATAGCTAGCAGCATGACCAAGAACTTTCTTACTGGATTTTTCAAAAGAAGAATTTGAAATGCCAGTTGTACAACCAACACAGTTTCTAGTGAAAGATAAACTTGATTTAACATCTTTTTGCTTTATTTGCTTTTCCTTTTCAGATATTTGCCTTTTAAGTGAAGTATTTTTTTTTTTTTAAAAAAAAACTTTTCTTTTTTAAAAAAAACTTTTCTTTTCACTTTCATAAACTTTTTTCTTTAGGGAAGAGTTCTCTCTTTTTAATAAAAATTTTCTTTCTTTAAGTTTTTCACAAAGTCTAACAAATTATTAACTTCACCAAAATTTTCTAAACCATTTTGTTTCCTTTTTCAAGAGTACTAATTTTATTATCAAAAATTTTATCATTTGTTGAACTTCATCACATGTATCAAAATTGTATTTAGAACTGAAAAAAGTACTTACCTATTCTCTGGTCGTGAGACATTCTTTTTCATTTTGGAACTCGTCATCCGAATCATCCTAAGTTAAAGTCTTGGCATTTGCTTTTCCTTTTTCCCTTTTTCTTTAACTTCGTCATTTTGATTTAATGTGACCAATCCCCTCACTTTTATAGCATCTAACAGCTACAATCTTTTGAGATTCCGAAAGTGATCCCCTTTATTCGATTCATTCTTACGATTTTTGCTTTGAAAGCTACCAAGCCTTTGGATTCTTTTGGTGATCATGGCCAATTTTACCTCAAACTCACCTTCATCCTGTTCATTTTTTATTTTTGATTTGGTATCATGTCCAGTATTGAAGGTAATGTTCTTCTTTTCTCTGTAATTAGAGAATCCATTCTTGCTGAGTTTCCTATTAACTCATTCATTATCATTGTGCTTAAGTCTTTTGCCTCTAGAATTACTGTCACCCTTGGGGTCCAATGACTTGGTAAGGTCTTTAGTATTTTTCGGACTTGATTCTTGCTGAGTAAAGTGATCTCTAGGATATCAGTGATGCTATTAACTCATTCATCATCATCGTGCTTAAGTTTGTTGCCTCTAGAATTGCTGTCACCTTCGGGGTCCAATGACTTGGTAAGGTCTTTAGTATTTTTCAGACTTGCTCTCTCTCAGTAATCTTTTTCCCAAGAGAAAATAAGGGATTTATGATATTCATGAAGTGAGTGTACATTTGCCCTATATCTTCACGCGGTTGCATTTGAAACATTTTGTATTGGTGAATCAAAAGGGCAATATGTTCTTCACAAACTTGTTTCCTTTCTTCATGGGTAATTTGGAGTATGTCTCACATTTATTTGCCATGTCACAATTACACAATCAGTTGTACTCTAATCTAGTAAAAGCACAACCTATGATGTTTTTAGCTTTTGCGTTCACAGATATGGCTCTTCTTTCTTCTTTTGGGATTTCACATAGTTTATCCATATTAATGATTTCATCAATGTTTCTAAGCGGTCCTTTGTAATCAACTTCACGATGAACCACATCTCAAAGTTGATCGCCATAAGAAATTATTCTATCCTTCCCTTCCACAGAGAATAGCAGGTTCTATTGAATAGTGGAGGTTAGGAGTGGAATGATCTATCTGTCCACTCTGTAGAGCACATGGCTCTTATGCCAATTGTTAAAGTATTAAATCCCAAGGGGGGTGAAGTGGAGCTTTTACATTTAAACAGCATAATTTGAACTGTAAAAACTTTTAGGGTTGATCTATGTCAAAGCCAATGGTGATACCAATTTAAGATTAGTGATAAACTCAATGAGATATAAACTTGAAATAAATGGCAAAATAAAAAGGTAAACATGACATAAGTTATTAATCCTGGTTCAATTTTCCTACTCTACTACCTAAGCTCCTCACTTAGAATTTTGAACCTGCCAAATTATTAATTACTAATAAGATTGTTAATATAAAATAAAGTATAAATAATCTGATAAGAGTTGAGTTAGAAATCTCCCAATTAAAGAAGTACAAGTATTTCTTTCTCTTGAGAGAAAGAAGAAAACCAAACACTATAAAGTGTCATCATGTTTTCGCACACAGGGCTGGAACAATCCTTGGTTTGAATGTAACCAGGGAAACTTTTGCCAGCTGACGTTGTGTCGCAACCAGTGAACTAATCTAGACTGGCGGCCACTTCACCAAACACGTATTGGATTCTCCTTCTAGATTGGTATTCAAGTTCTGGAGCTTATTCTAGCAAACGTTGAGTTTGCTTTCTCTTCTCCTCATCGGGTCCCTTGAGAAACAAAAACGAAAAATAGAGAGAATCAAGATAGCACAATGTATTTTACGATTATTGTGTTGTAAACAAAGTTTCACGTTTAAGAATACTCTCTATTGTGTATTTCTATACACTGCTTCCATTTCATTTATAGAGAGATGGCTAATAGATGTTAAAGCAAATCAAGAAGTATTTTGTTATGAAAGATCAATACGATAACATCGGAGAGAGATGTCCTAGATTTGGTTAAAAAGAGATTTTCATAAATTTGGTGGAATTTGAATAAAAAAATAATCTAGATCTAATGGAACTTTGAATAACAAAGGGGATCTTTCTGATTTGGTAAAACTTAGAAGATACATATTTGCATAAGTAAGGTTATGTGTTGCAATACAAGATAAGAACAAATCTTTTACCAAGTCATTTATGTCATTAAAAAAGAACTTATCTAAGTTTAGTTTCAACAACTAGAGAACATTATCGTCAATATGTTTCCCCCAATGTGGTTCAGAAACCTATTGAAGTTCATTTCTAAGGGCTAGAGGATGTCATCCTCAAAACATTTCTAACATAACAATATTTAGATATATATATATACATTTAACATATTACATATATTATATACATATATATTTATAATAATGTATTATTTTTAAAAAAAAAATGCTTAGGCTCACAAAACTTTAAGCCATTATTTCATAGCTCGAACTTGACTCACAACGGAGCTTGAACTCGAGAGGCTCGACTTGAGCTCAAGCTGAGCTTTTTTGCCTTGAGCCTCACCTTGCAACCTTAGGTTTTTGGAAAGCTCGCGAGCCTTCATGCCATTATTTTAGAACTTGAGCCTGACTTGCAATTGAGCTCGAGCCAAGCTCTTTTGCCTCCAGAGCTCGAGCTAAGCTTTTTTGCCTCAAGCCTTACCTCGCAGCCCTAGGTTGTTGGTGAATTAATCCCTCTCTCCCTTTTCCCCCACAGTGTCTATTTTTGTTTTTCTTTGTTGTTATTTTTACTTTTTTGGTTTTTTTTGCCTCGAACGCACGAAAGAGCTTTTTTGCTTCTACCCTCACCTTATACCCTAGTGTTAGCCCCTTGAAGCATCAGGAGGCCTTGGCACGGCAGACTTGCATGCCAATAGGCAACAGGCATCGGAATAGGGCGACACCAAGCAAAACAAACCTCGACGAGCGGATGGATTGTGTGCTCCGCACATCGGGAAGGCTATCGGATGAACTAAAGAAGATAAATACATGTGTTGGCTGGGGTGACACATGTCAACAAGTGCTGGGCATCGTTGGGTGAACACATCAGGTTACGGACACTTGCAGGTTGTGATGCATGGCTGTCAGGCAACGGGCACATAGGCTTGGTGCCGTGTGTACATCACCCATCGGGCCGGATGTGCGGCTATGTGCTGCACGCATAGGCAAGGCAATGTGTGTCGACAAGTGACTATCGCGCAGGCTACCTGCTGTCAGCATTACGAGCACCGAATGCGAGAAAGAATGGAAGCTAAAGAATAATAAGACACTTAGACACGATAAGCATGGCATCATGCAGAAGAATCTAGGAATGTGCTAAGTG
>JACFYI010002344.1:270875-282381 GCA_014898755.1 Handroanthus guayacan
TTTTTTTTTAAATTGCTCTGTAAGATAGTAAAAACTGCTCTGCAAATAGCATTTCAGTTCCTAAAAACCTTATATTCTAGTGCTCCTTAATACTCAACAATGAGAAAAAGATAAATATCCAATTCCAAATCCACAAGACTCTCCCAAGAAACATTAATTCAAAGAATTAGAAAAAAGAACAAAGAGAAAAATTATCAATTAAGTAAATCGTAGTGTAGTAAGTGTATAGAGAAAGTAGGAGCTGCGGAATCAGAATAGAATGTGGCAGTCGGTGCCTAGTGGGTTCTCACTTTCAGGCCTCAAAATCTGTTGATTTGCTAGTTTGGAGACTATAACCCTGACAAAAAATTACCCATACTCATGGGTATTTACGAGTACCCAAAAAAATGCGGGTAAAGAATTTCTTATCTTGTCTAAACAAGGTGCAGATAAATTTCCCAGCCATCAAATTACTCATAATTTTTCTACGCAACCCATGAGTACTTGTGGGTAACCATATGTTAATATATTTATTATTTTAATTTAAATATTACTCTTTTATTTCAATTCTCCTCATTTTTTACCATAGAAAAATAGAATACTGGTCCGTATAAATATGAAATGTATAATCTCTTGTATTATATTGTTTTAAGTTAATATTTGAATTAGTATTATGTAAAGCAAATAATACACATTAATTTAATTTTAAATATATAAAAAATAAAAATATTATTATTATAGGTACCACAGGTTACCCATATCTGTAGTCATGGGTAACATGTCACACTATTTTTTACCCAATAAAATACAGGTAATTTTATCCACAAGTGAATTTATCCAATCCATTGTTATCTGCCCTTGGGTTGCCCATGGGTATCCAATTGCCAAGTCTAGGAAACTGGAGTTAAGGAGGGCCTTTTATGTTTTAAAATTTGGAGAAAGAAATGTGAAAATGAAAATTTAAAAAACTAGGACAAGTTCTAAAATGTGAATGTAAAAAAATTGAAAATGATGCTCCTTGTCTTTTTGCAGCGTGCTTAGGCAAGCATATGTATTATCCAATTTTTTTTTTTTTTAAATAGTTTGTGTTGGATAGGTGAGTTATCCAATAAAATTATCATGTAATACAAAATCTACCCCGAACCCGTTCACAATTTTCGTATTGCTTATCATGTCGACTCAATATCAATCTAACCCAAACCCAAAGTATCATGTGGTCTCATGTCATGTTGTCATATTGCGTCAGAAATTGCCTCCTAATTGAGACTAATAATAGAGATTATTAAATTGCAACTAACTTTTCGTATAAAATACTATATGAAATTAACGAATTACCTTAATTTCTACTTCAATCTTAAATAGGTTGACTAGCCTCAGTTATTAGTGACACGTATGAAACTCACCCAATAAAGAGAATTAGCATGTGCCCAGTGCGATATATCGAAGAATTAACAGTTGACATAATTTATTTTATATTTCGAGTTTTATCTTATGTGATCCGTAGATATATAAATAATATTTTAAAATTAAAAATATTAGTTTAACATAAAATTAAAATTTTTCTAAAAATAATTAAATTTAAAAGATAATTATATAATTAACTATGTAAGAGAGCATTAAAGAAGTGTTAACCCTAAATATATAAACTGTATAAATATTATAAAAAAGGACATAACAAATTAAAGTATCTTTATTAAATTATTAAATCAATTCTTAAATTATGTATTTAATACAATAAATAAGCTTACACTTTATAAAATATAAAGTTTATATTAGACGTTCTTAATGACGTGGAGGTTACGAGAACAATTTTGATAATTTGATGTCTTTAAAATTATTGTTGGTTTCAGTTTATTTTATACCTTATGTTGACATATTACTTGCGCTTCCATTTAACATGTGCTTATGTAACATAAAATAATTAATAAATAAAATATTCTTTTAGTATTTGTGAGATTTATTTATTATTTATTATTATTTTTTAAAATTGTTCATCACTTTGAGATAATCAAATAATATACTTGATATATTAAGGAAATTATCATAAATGTATAAATAGATTTTTAATATTGAACGTAGTATATAAAAATATATCAATCTATCAAGAACTTCTTAAATAAATACAAAAATGTATAAATAATTTAAAATGATTCTTAGTTTCAATCAAATTTTCTTGATTGAACTTTAAATCACCAATATTTCATTACTTACCTATACAGAAACAATCTATATGGAAGTGAATATAGTGGATTATAATCTAAATATTGGATATTACAACTATATATAAATGTAAGAGAAAATATAAAGATTTTTGTTATCTTCATCCATCACCAATCTTGTGGATAAAACAAATAAATAAATAACCACGTCAACTATGTATGTGTATACTCTATAAGAAACTTGTTTAAGGTAATTGAGAACTTCATTTGAAAATTGCAATTATTTTGGTTGAAAATTGTAAACAATTGGGTCGGGTATATGGCCCACAACCCAATAAAACATCCATATTAAGTCTAAGCCCATAAGTTTGGCTTAGAGTTTTTGGGTGTTGGGCTCAATAAATAGAGAAGTTCCTTTTCTATAAAAAAAAGAAGAAGACCTAACTCATACCCTAGAAAGAAAAATTCTCTTGAACCTATTTTTCTCTCTGCGGCCGTTCTTGGAGTATCACCAATTTAGACTCCAAGGGTTTAAGGTGTGGAAAAGTGTGGAAGCTCTGGTAGCAGTCCACGAAGCGTGAAGGATATGTTCGTGCAGTATACGGGAAAATATCGTTCGTGTACAGAGATTCATAGACGAGTCGAGATCCGGGTGATTTTTCAAATCCGTTGCGTAAGGTAATTTGAATCACCCACTTTTTGTGGATTTAATTTTCCAACAGTGGTATCAGAGCCTCCGTGGCTCGATCTCACCATTTTTGTTGAATAATTGCATGTACATCCTTATCTGTGCTTAAAGTATTAAAGCTCATGATTTGGTTAAAATATAGGATATTTTATGAGATCGATGGTCCTAATATTTTATTTGTGATTATGAACGAATCATTGCATGTTTTTTTTATAGATTTGTGTGTTTTAGGACTGTAAAATTATTTCTTGAAAATTTTGATATATAATTTTTGGAAGCACTTGTAACGCCCCGGATCCTAGAGCATCCGCACCTAGGTCGGAAACGCTACTCACATTCATAAATAATAAAACTAAACCTTAAAATCAACATGAATACAATCATTTTCAATACTTTGTCCAATCGTACAATTGTATCTTTGAGTCTCAACCCTACCTCACACCACTACATGATCATCGATACCAAGAAATTCTAATTCCCAGCCTTTGAACTCGTCGTGACATTCTCTGAAATTAATTTCCCACAATAGTAGAATTAAGGGGGTGAGTCCACTGACTCAGCAAGAATTATTACTATAATCATGAGCAAGGGTAGCAATGATATGTTTTCCAGGACTTTGAGATATCAACGTGATTGAACAGATCTCAAGAACCATTGATATCATGATTTCACAAACGTTCAGTTAGTCCAAAGGCTCATTAATAGAAATTCGATATTCATAACAATAAAATCCATAACAAAATTAAACCATGAGCTCAAATTTCAGCAATAACTATGAATATCGAAATAAATATGGCTGAACTAGTGTTTGGTAGATCTGTTACCCTTATAACTTCAATACAATATCACCCTTATTCCTCCGTTTGCTTTCCCGAGTAGTTACTCAAGGAGAGCCAATCAATCTGGAGAAACAGCCACCGCAGCACGGTCGACCACGAGTCTTCGAGTAATTCTTTGGAAATCTTACCTCCAAGATTCCTTGGAGCTACCCACAATTGAAACCAAGCTTAGGTCCAACTGTACACTATGGGAAACCTACCAGAGGTTCATTTGTCGGCCTGACGCCGCCCAGTGTCCCTCCTGAGGCTCCCTGGCCCCAACAATCATGCAGTAGGCTTCAAGAATTCGATCATAATAATAAATCAATTATGGGGATTTTGGAACGTTGGATATAACGTTTAGAATGAATCATCGGACATAAAAAAATCAATTTGAACACTAAAGCATTTAAAAGGAATGGGATACGGACTAAAATCTGAGAATTTGGGCAAATCCTTTGAAACTTGAATTTTTGTAATTTTGAAATATTCTAATAAATCAAGGGAAATCTATAAAGATTTCATGTTTTGAAAATAATTCATTTGACAAGTTCTAAACTTTAATTTTTGTTGTAAACTTTAGATTTTTATATATTCAAAGTGCTCAAATAAGTAAAAAGAAGTTGGCTTTTGAATTGTTTTTAAAATATGAAAATCAAGCACAAAATATTTAAACTAAGTTCACGTAAAATTCATTCTTGTCCGAGTTGGTATTTGTAGGTATTTTGTCCAAAATTTCACTATCAAAATACTAGGATTTCAGATCAAGTAATTCTAAATATTGTTTTGAGTCTCTTATGTCTGATAATTCCTCATTCACAATCAAACAAATGTACGGTACCAAGAAATTCCACAAGATATTCAACAAGTTCAAAGCTCAATGTTCAAAGATCAAACATGATTATGGTAGGAGATTCAAGAATGATTACAGTAATAACCCTTACCTTTGGTTCTTAAGCTTTAATTCCCAAGATGATATTGAGATCATCTAATCCATTGATTAAGTTGAACCTATTAACATCAAGATCACCTAGATATTAGGCTATATCTTCAGATCATATAAAATCCATAATTAAATTCCGGCAGTGAATTCCTTGCCCAATTTAAAAATATATCCCATTGAGTTAAAATTGGCAATTTGGTTCTACAACTATCTAGACTCGACAAGGTTTCTAATGGTGGTTTTATATTAAAAATCCAATGAGCGGTTTGTTAGTTATAAATCTTTAATGTTGAACGATGGTTTTGCCGTAAATCAAAGGTAGTTTAACATGTTTAGCTTTAAAGAATTTTCTGGGAATATTCCTTAATGGATTTCAAGGATTTTTGATTCTATCATTATCTACACTTAACAAGGTTTCTAACAGCTATTTTTGGGATTGATTTGGTGAAGAAATGAGTGGTTTCCAACGAGTTAAATTTGAGAGATGCATTAGGCTGGGTTCCAGTGGGTACTCTGTTTCCCAAGTCCACTAGCATGTTCAGATCAAATGGTGTTTCTGGTCTTGTTTCTTCATGGATTTGGGTGATTCTTGATTCTAATGATAACTACTTTCAATAATGTTTCCAATGGTGGCTCTTTTGGATTTTTTGGATGTAATAATCTTTAGATATAAATTTTTAAACTTAGGGTAGTGACAGAGGCTTCTCCTATTTTTGGTAAATCGGCAGGTTTGTTTCAAACGGATTTATCTCCCATTTTTTTCATTATTTTTGGATGATTCTTGGGTTTAACATTATCTAGACTCAAAGAGATTTCTAACGATACCTTATGTAAAATTTATGAAGCAAGAAAACTTAAGTTATGAATTTTCAAAGTGAGAAGTTGCGCTGTGACAGTAGCAAATCCGAGATAACTGGGTTGTGTGTGTGTGTTGGAATTTAAGCTTAAATCTTCAAGTTTCAACACTTCTATCCCAAATCTAAACATCATTCTAAATCAATCATCAAGATTCCCAATTCTAAATCAATCATCAAGATCCCCAAATCTAGTAACATAATAGGTTTCAAGGTAAGATAAAAGCATATGAAACCCATGAATCAATCAAGATTCTTACCTCTTTAGCTTATAATCCTCAAGAATTTTATAGTAAACTCCAACTTCTCAAGTAATTCCTACAACAATCAATATCATAAGAGATTATACCATATTACTTCAACCATAAAACCTAAACTTCAAATTAAAAGAAACTTGTCAAGTGTACTTATCTTCTCTTTTTTCCTTTGCGGTTAAAATTCCCAAGTTGATTTCAAGGAATTTGAGATAATTTTTGAGGAGATGATGAACTAAATTTCTTGAGAGAAAATGGAGGAAAATTGTGCCAAGAAGAGAAGAAGAAGAAGAAAGAAATTTCACTCAAATTCAATGCAAATTCTAATGAACATTTCACTTAAATTCAAATGCAAACTCTAATGGACATTACAGTCAAATTCAAATGGAAATTCTAATGGACATTAAACTCAAATTCAAATGAAAATTCTAATGGATATTACACTCAAATTCAAATGAAAATTCTAATGAAATGAGACATGCGATTCATTTGTCATTTTTCAATTTATTTTGTTCTATCTCATTAGCTTGGTGGGAAGATTAATTTGGAGTATAAAATACCAAATTAACATTTCGTGGAAGTGATAAAATATTTCCGATTGAGAGAAAAGTCTCAAATTGGCAAAAAAACGTCTACCGATTGAAGTTGTTTCTCAAAACGTTACAAAAATGTTTATTAATAAAATTGAGAGTTTAAAGACTTAATTAGGAAAATTCTCTCAATTTGATATTTAATTAGAGAAGTTTCAGTTGCTAAACCATAATATTTTTGCCGTTTAAAATTTCTCGAACAATAGCGATTATAATCGTTTAAAACGGTATTAGGTTTTAAACTTTTTAAAACTTGGGGTTTAAATTGAAATTTTAAAAATCTTTTGGGCCCAAAATATTATTTTGAAGTTAGTAAGGTGGTTTTAATAAGTTTTTGGGCTGAAGAAAATTTTTAAAACGAATTTCTCTTTACCGAGAAATTTAATCGTGAAGAAATTGAAAAAATTCTTAAAGTGAGATGTAATAAATTTTCAAGTGAAAAGAAAATTATTTAATTAGAATTAAGAGAATTTTCGGGGTCTCACCGCACTGCTTGAGATTCAAATAAAAAAAAAGGAAAAAAAAATGGGCGCACAGTTCTGATGCCCATCTGGCCTGAAGTTTGGTTTTTTGTATTACCCTTTACGGTCAACGAAAATTGTTTATGCGATGAGGGCTGTCTTTAATAAATTATATTAGTGAAATGAACAGATTTACTAAATCAGAGAGTTGGTCCGCTGGCAAAAAGCTTGCTTTGCCATGATAAGGTCATGCGTTCGAGTCCATGCCGGCGCACGCTCTTGAATATTTTTTTTCATGGGTAAAACAATGGCGCTTAAGTGTTTGGCGCTGACATGTGGTGGCAGCCAACATAGCGCTGACTAGCATTGATGTGTCAGTGCGGCCCTGGATATAAAGTTGACGTGCCGCTCCTAGTGGCTCTATCTGCTGACCTGTTGCACTGATGTGGCACGCTAGTGGCTGCTCGCTGATCTGTCATACTAACGTGGCAAGCGGTTGTTGATGTGGTGCGCTGATATGGTGAGCAGCACTGATGTGGTGGCCAAGCTGGCAGTGAGCAAGTGACACGTGGCGCCATCAAGTTGGTGACACATGGTGTTGATGTGGCCCGCACATGGCGCTGATTGAGCGACACGTGTGTTAAGAGAGTTTGTGTTTTAATATGAAGAAAAAACACCTAGAAAAAATGAATAAAAATTGAGATTGGATTGATGGCTTATGTATTTGCTTTTAAGTCTTGGCACTTTTTGTGGATTCATGTTCGAATCTCACTCGTAACATAATTTCATCCCCTTTTTTTTTTTGGAAAGAAACTTTATATAGTGATGAATATTTTGCCTATTTCTTGGCTACATGTCATTTACCATTATATGCCGATTAATCCATGAATTGAACATTCTGGCATGTGATTTAAGATTACTCATGTGATTGTTTGGTTTGGACATATAATTGTTGGTATGATTATTAGTTGCGATGAATGTTAATTTCGTGAGAGTTGACATTTGGGTGCGGATTTTATTATGTGTATTTTATTTCTATTTTTCTAATCGATGGGATAATTTTGTAGATATGGTGGTAATACGGTATCCTCAATTTGTAGAATAATGTATTAGGCCTAAATCAATGCAATCTTCTTGTTTTTAGATCGATATAGTAGGCCTCATTTATTGTAATTTTTCCCACTTTCAGTTATGTATTTAATATGCCATTTTTGGAAGGCATTGTAATTTTTTTTTGGGGGGAGGGGGGTTATATTTTATTTATTACCACCATAGGCCAAAATTATCTAATCAACATGACGTACCAAATGTTAGCCTATTTTTAATTCACATGCTATTATTTATTGGGAAAATTATTATTTTATTCAGGATCAATAATTATTTATTAGGACTTTTAACTCAGTGGGAGATGATTACTAGCCTAAGTTGCGAAATTTTCGATTTCGCTGAGTTTAAGGGAATAATAAATAATTATTTGGATCTAGAATAAAATACTATACCAATACCATATATGCGCAACTAGTTTATTTTTAGACCAACTCACCATAATTTTAAGTCAATTTGTTGAAGCTGCAAAAATGATCTGATTAAGGAGTTTGATCTCTATTTTGAGATATGAATTCGCTCATGAATAAGAGGTTCTAACTATCTTTAGTCGCTATTTCGGGCAGACTTGAAGGTAGTGTAATTTGTGCAAGTTAGACAAAAACAAAATAATAATAATAAGAAAATCGCCAAGTTCAAGGCCAATTGACGAGAAAATGCACAAATAAATTGCATTTGTCACTCATGCCACCATCATAAGGTTGCTTCAGTAAAATGTTGGTGAAAGCAAAGATGAGTTGGACGAATCAATTGTTAAAATAGAACCAGAAATTGATCCAATCAAGTGACAAGATGTCTCGCTTTGGTACTAAGGGCAACTAAACACGAATGGATTTCAAGTGTTATACCTTTATGAGGTTGATCATTTCGCTCGTAATTGTACTGAGAAGAAAAGTTATCACCAAAGGCTCTCTCACTAATTTGCTATGGCTTTCAATTCTCTCCTGGTGGATTGTAGATGTTGGTAAGACATAGCATATGAGAGATTGAGCAAATAATCTGACTACTATTAAGTGTTGTGTAGCCATTCTTGGTGCACGAGAAGAGGCATTGTAAGTTGGGCAGTGCCACCTTGAGCTCTACAATCGGTAAGAGCCACTCATGTGCAAAAGACACTAGTTGTATATGTAGTCCAGATTGAGTTTAAACACTTGAAAGACATTAGTTGAATAACTTAATTGACTTGTGATATTATTTATACTTCTTTTCTTGATATTTGCATTATACCAAGGCATGTAAGAGCAGGAGAACGACTATGGTAGTTGGAGGAGGCTTAGTGCTCTACTCGCTCAAGTCGATTTTCCTTATACAAAATTTTCTAGCAGAAAAAGTTTGCTGGAAAATGAAAGAGGGCTACTTATCCTCCAGAGTTAGTCCACTGAGATGAGTGCAGACTAATGAGTGTGAGGCACTAATGTGCTATTTATTTTTCCTTCTCTTACTGTTCGTGCTATAAGTGCAGCAGTTATCTCAATTGTCAGAAGTGCTAATTCTAAAGCAATTCTTGACAGAGGTAACGAAAAATGAACATTATGGTTCAATGAGCTAATGAAATGCGAGAACGTATATCTGATTAATTTGGATGAACGTTTGGAGGAAAATAGAATTGCAAGTTAATGATTCCAAACACTTCACAATTGCATGGACTTGCGAAATGGGATGAATCTAACACTTCTAGAAATGACTAGATTAATGATGGCGCAAATTATATCTCTCTCGGGAGATATAGTCCTGATTGCAGCCTACATTGTGAAATATGTGTCTCCATGTGATTTCTCCAACTTTGTATGAGCTATGATATGGCAGCAAACCTAAATTTGTAATATATGCCTAAGCGAATTGACATGGTACGTTATCACAAGGTGATGAACGCCATATTGGAGAAATGATAAAGGTTAAGTCGCACAGTGAAATTATCCTCGAGAAGGATTTTATAAGTATATGTGAAGTCAAATGGAATGTTGAACTATACAAGTTTAAGGTCCTTATAAGCACCGATTACTTTAGCGAGGGTGAGTTTTTGAAACTCATCTAGCAATTGCTTGGGCTAGTGTGAGCGACAATAAATTTAGTGGGAATATCTCACTTCATGCAGTAACTCTCAAAATCCACGAGCAAGTAAGGAGCATTCATAATCTATATAAGATTAAGTGGCCTTCCTTCACGAACTTATTGGATGCATTGATGAGTCAACTTAGATTTTGTTACTTCACTTATATCTTAAGTGGATAGCTGCCAAGAAGAAAAGTTGAGCCTAAATAGCTAAGAACAAGATCAGAGGGCTTGTTGATCTTTTGTCTAAGTTCAAAACTACTAAAAAAACATACGATTTTTGGAGGTTAATGAGAACTAGATGAATTGATTGACAAATATAATGCTCAAAGAATGGCGAAAATTGTACACCTTGAAAAGGGTATACTTGAGAAGAGATGGTTTTCCTGTGTGGTGAGACGTGCCTCTATTCGCCAACACTTCCAATTATCGCCCTTTTAGTTTGGGTTTATCCTAGATTATGCTATTTGACATATTCAAATGATCAATTGACAAAAGGTCTATTTTGATCGTTTAATGAGTTCGAGAGAAATGGGATAAAAGCGCAAAGATTGCTGCTTCAAAGGTTCCATTTGCAACTTGAACTATTACCCGGTAGTGATATTATTGATTTCATAAAGCTATCATATTGATAGGCTCAACGATGGTCGAGTAAATCACTAAACATATGTCAAGATAAGTGGAATGTGTTTTCCCATGAATAGGCGATAATGTGATGGCTATGAGTGACCTGGAGTTGTCGTCACTTAGAAATGGCTATCTTTTACATTTGAGATGGATATAGGAGAAGTTAGATGCATACTATTGTTGAGACACCAAGCCTTGAGTTTGTCGTTACGGTGGTGCTTTATGCATCATACTAATCCTATTGACACTCCATGTTCGATATAATGTTCTTAGCTGAAGAAATGCCTGTAATGGAAAGAAGAAAAGAAATGCAAATTGGTGTTATTTTAAACACGCGCTGTAGAAAGTCTAATGAACACTGTGTGTGTACTCGAGTAGATCTGCGCTTACTAATAAAAATGGTGAGTGGATGTTAAAGTAACCTTGATGCAAAATTGTGATGCGGTCAAGTGAATACTTGGATATCTAAAAGAGAATGGTCTAAAATTATTTAAAAAATATCTAGTCGACTGAGATTTTTTGAGATGATGTGCATTGTGGCGTGCATTTATGAGGCTTCAATTGTCTTCGTGATGATAGAGTCACTTGGTTGCATGCTTTAAGCGCCTAATACCGTTGGCTAACTAAAGCATACTAAGACTAGATATTGTTACACATGTGAGAGCATTGCACTTAGATTATTGTTCTTAGGCATATTTCTTTAAGCAGCATGAGTGCTTATCCCTTTACCAAGCCTTTGTGTAGAGATATGCTCCAAAGGAATGTAAGAGGTATGGGGTTATGAAAAATTTGATTTGATTGGCCTTCGAGAACTTGTGATGGTATTTACATTCTTATTTTGTGGACGGTATTGGTTTCATGAGAGTAAATGCCACCAGGCTTTGATTGCCCACTCACACGAGCAATCGCCCTAGCGCTTTAATAGCGAGCAGGATGAGACTTAAGATCATGTGCGCATTATTGAGATGATGCGATGA
>JACFYI010002344.1:305380-333892 GCA_014898755.1 Handroanthus guayacan
GGGGGGTAATGTGCACAACCCCCCAAAGGTTGGGGGGTTTTCTGCAATTTACTCAATTTTTAAATTTCAAAGTCAGAATTGTAGGCTGTACGTAAAGCAAGGAAAAATTACAAGCACTTATCTAAGAAGAAGCTTCGAACTCTTGGGTGGCAAATTCAAAGAAAAATCAGAGGATTAGCCTTTTGTCAGGAGGTTTATTTTCTTTTACATTGCAATTTCGTTTATGAATTTTAATCAGCATATATCATTTTGTCGTTTTCTAATTTCTTAATGTAGACGCGAAATGCATATGAATAATGAGAATTAACTTATTTTTTGCTTTTGATTTCGTTTTTAACATTTAAAGTGTTTAAAACTTTGATGTGAAGATGAAAAAGACACATAAATCCTTACAAAAACTAACCTACAAGAAGGATTTTTAAATATTACAAGACATTAGATCTTAATGTTATAATAAGTTGTTAGATCTTAATTTTACTACTTTGAACAAAATCCTTCCGGCATCCTTAGCAAGACAATGAGCAAGTAAACTGCTAGAATGTTGAACAAATTTAAAAGAGTACTCAAGAAAATTCGAAGTCAGATCCCTACTTTCCATCACCAAAACTCTATAGTCCAACAGATCATCCTTCTTGCCCACAATCATTTTGATGACATTATGGTTTATCGCTTCGACGATGATATATCTCCGCTTTTGAGACTTCGCCATTAGCAACGCAAGAACAGCTACCTCTGCCTTGCAGAGACTCTGTTTTGGATGCGTTAACTATTGTACATCAAGTTATAAAATGGGAAAATTTTCATTTTTTGTCCCCCAATAATATCACTAAATTATTTTTCACATCAAAGTTTGATCTCATCAATTTTCCCTTGCCGTTAGAAATTCTGTTCAAATCAATGTTGGTCTCTCTCTCTCTCTTTTTCCCCCTGTTTTTTCTTAAGCCACTGTCCCTGTTTTTACGAAGGCCACTGCCCCGATTTCGGTTAAGGAAAGTGACAGCAAGTAAATGGCAGGAACTTGACAAGTAGATTATGCACAGCAAGAAAATGGCATACATGCGCAGCCCCAAGTCATGCCTTTTCTCATCTTAACTGTAGGTATAATCAAGAGAATGGCACAAGTCAATTAACTTGAGCCATATCTCTACTAATCACTAAAACAAATTAAAAATCATTATAATAAACACTTCAATGAAACTGGGCATTTCCCGTTTCAGTCAAATACTTCAACGAGAACTAAAACACTATGCTACTTGGGCATTAGAAGAACCACCACCCCCCGCCTCCCGCCCCCCGCTCACAATATCTCCTCAGTCGCCCAAGTTTTAATATACAACTTAATACAAAATAACAATTCATCACCGAGCAAAACTGCAATCAAATATTAAAAGATGCAATGATTTACGTGAATTTCAAGAATATCCACAAAGACATTAAAAATTCCACTAAATTGTACCAAATTGCACAGACTGTCCAAATTCTCTACATTGCACCAAGTTCACTAAATCACACTAAGAATGATAGAAATTATAGAAATTCACTAAATTATCGAAAATTCATTGAATTAACGTAATTTATAGATCTTCACTACATGAATAGATATTTGAGAAAAATTCACCGAAACTTTAAAAAAGTACGTTAAATAACAGAAATTACGATCAATGATATACTCACAAATGCAATGTAGGTGATTTTATAAACATACGGTATTCCGCTTGTTCACAAATTCATAAATTACGCAAACTCAAAAGTTCACAGATTCACAAGTTCACAATAGAATTATGCCTGTAAAAAATATTATCCGTTCGACTGTCTGCATCCGTATTCAAAATTGACGGATATTATCCGTATTCAAAAATATTCGAATATATCTGTATCTGTATCTATTGCCTAAAATTCCAGATATGAATATAGTAGTATCCGTATCCAAAATTAGATATAATTATTTATATAGATAATAAAACGTATAGGTGTTAAATTATGTATAAAAAGAAAATTTAAAAATTATACAGTATATATTAAAACTTTAGGCTATATTAGAATATTTAAAGTGATTTTACTCATGAATTTTAATTTTTGGGATTAATATTATAAATTCGGATATATTAAGTAACAAATTTAGATATTGGATGAAGATTGCGAAAAATGGATACAATAATATCTCGATATTGTATCTGTATTCTAACAATTAAAACGGATACTAGATATTCGATATCCGACTGATATTCGGTGAATGCAAATTCGGATATTCATTTTTAACATCCGATATGGATGTATTAATATCCGCATCCGAATGTTCAAGTTAGCAAGCCTAAATAAAATATGCATGGTATTTGGGCATAGAGTCTCCTTCCGTCCTGCTTGCCATGACAAAATACGGTATTTTGAGTGAGTCTTCTTGTCAAATCTTTGTACTATTCGAGTCTTTGTGGCAAAGGAAGGAAAAGCCAAGATTTTGAGGGATGATTATCCGATTTGGGAATGAGATTTAGGGTTTAACAAATGAATTCTGGGAAAGATATATCTATTTTTAGTCTAGTGAATCTCACGTGAACGGTATGTGAATAAACAATGTTAAACTTTACAGATATTCCGATGCTAGATGAAAATTGATGAATTTTTGAGATATTGAAGTAAAATTTATGAGGTCAAAACTTTGATATGAAAAGTGAATCTGTATGATACTTGAAGGACCAAAAATGAGATTTTCCTTTGTAAAATCTTACAATGATTTGTTTTGAATGGAAATTAAAAATACTAACAATGTAGGAGCAACATAATAAGCATTGTACTTAAAAGGAGAAGTATTTTTCGAAACAAGAGGAAATTAATTACTAATTTCATTATTTCATAAGGGGTACATGTGTGCTTTATCCTATAAATTATTGGGATAATCACCTCAATACTCTTTGATATAATTATCATAATACCCATTGAAATATGAATAATTACTATTATACTACCTAAAATTTAAGTAATTATCATTATACTTTCTTGAAAATTCGAAATATTTCAAATAGACTCTTAAATAAGATGGAGTAACTATAATATATTCATACATTTAGGAGGCATAATTGTAACATGTGCATACACTGAGGCAATGTAATTATAATTATGCACTAACTGAATTATTCAGCAAGTAATTATAATAAATCTCAATGAATGTAAAGGTAATCATCCCAAGTTTATTTTAAACAACTCATGAAATCAACCCAACACCATCTAGGTTGCGAACAACTCAATATCAGCATTTTGGCCGCGAAGCAACAGGACGTGCGTTGAAAGGAACTATTTAGCCAAAGAATGCGAGACACGAGGATCAGGATTGAAAATGAAGCACTTGTTTTTTGTTGGAAAGACTAAATCAAGGTTTACATATTGATGCGTTTGGATGAGAACGCACGAAATAGCGCCAGTCACTTCAATCTTGAATCACCAACCAGCATCAGCATATCGTTTTCTTTCCTTATTATTATTTTTTTTTATCCTTGAAAAAACGATTACTTTCAATCACTATATTAATATAATTACAATAATATACAATTTGAAAATTAAACAAATAAATTGAATACAAGACAAATTATCTATATTACTATTTAGTAAATAAAAACCGTACCCTATGCCTTAAGAATTAAACCTGTCCCTTTTCTATGGGATGAGAAAGTAATATCATTTCACCTGAAAGAACACGACAACATGAACATATACTTACATATAGAAGAAATTTAAATAGACATGAATCATGTACATCACATCCAAATCACCACAAGAAATTACGCCATTGGTCACGATCAATGATAATCCCCAAAAATGCAACAATTGATAAATAGTAATCTTATCAGGATAATTCAACAAATTGATCAATAGTAATCTTATCGGGATAATTACTTAAACAGTTCCTGAAGCCAGACATAATTATCTAAATATCTCAAAAATTTAAATCTTTATCGTTATGCCCCTACTCTAGTTCAGTTGGAAAAAACTTAATAGAACTTCACGAGTAGACTTGCAACAATTTCACAAAGTATCGTTATAATCATATACAAGCTACGTTAAATTTTTATTAATGAAATAAAGAATATAAATCTCACAAGATGATCTGGCAATTATCCCTTTGTTATTTTGAAAAATTACATTACTATAAAAAAAAATGTGTAACCCTAATTATAAAATTCATTTCATTGTAACTTTTGTTACAGCAAGTACCTAATTTTTCGATAGCGAATCATTATGCTTGAACTTTTTTTACATTTCACATCAGAATACTAAGACTTCTCCGATAAAAGAAGAAGAAAGGGCTGAAGGCAACAGAGTCAAACTAGCAAAGAACAGGAAAGGTAATTAAGCAGGATCTGTTTGTTTGAGCGCCTGAAAAACCCTGGAACTCTTATCAAAGATCAGCGCTCTCCTATTGTAATCGGTGGGCTCTCTCCCCTCATCTTCTCCCATTATTGCTTCTCTTTCCAAACACTCCAGCAACTCAACTAGCCCAACAATCTCTTTGCATTTTTCATTCAGTTTCCCCATCCCAATCAACTCTTCTTCCATATCCAACAACCCTTTCTCCATCAATACCTTCTCTGGTTCTGATACTGAACCCCCTTTACCACATCTCAGAACTACTCTTCCTCTCTGCGGGAAAGGTTGCTGTTTTTCAACTTTTAAGAACGCGATAGGACGAGAATTGAAACCAATTTTGGGCGCGGAGATGGATGATGCACATAATTGACGCCCTGCTTTGACTTGAGAAATTGCGGCCGCCATTCTTACAAGGGTAAAGATAACTTGAGGATTGTGATTTTGATTTGAGGCTTCGAGGGGGTAATATATATGGGGTTTCCGGGTGTGGGCCGTGGGGGTCACATGGGTTCGTGCCACGTGGCGAAAGGAGAGACCACGTCTTTGTGGATTATGCAACGAGCATTGGCACGCGCGCCCAGAATGGAGATACCACGTACGTTGCTTTCAAAAAATTGGTTATAATATAAATCAATTTTAATGCGTGACGTAATGAGTGAGATTTAAAGCGGTGGCATTTAGTTTTTGTTGGGGTCGTATTTTTGTGTCCGGATTGCGTGGGATTTTGGTGTGATTGGGAGAAGATTCAACCGCAATCAGAGGCCAATTTGGAGACTTACAGGGAGTTGTTGGAAGATTCAAGGGTTTGAACACTGCAAGAATTTAAAGGCAAAGTGATATGATTTCTTTTAACTAAAATTTAACATGGTAGATAGAGAGTTTGACGAAAGATTGGACGGTGGATTCAGAAGTTTAATGAAATATTGTTTTTAGTTGGAAAATATGGTAACAATTAAATGTACAATTTGATTTTATCTTTATAAAAAAACTGATATCACTTAATCTTGGACTTCTTAATAATTTTCAACGGATCTCTATATATGAATAAATTCTTTCTTTGCATTATGGATTTACTACTAGAACTTTCACACGCTTTACATCCTAAGAGACTTGATTATGGTGATATACCAAGAACGATATTGATAAAGTATTTATTTGGAGTAAAATTCCTTTTGATTTAATGTTTTATTCACGAAGAATTATGGTGATACACTAAGAACAATCGTGGAGAGAACTAAGAGTATTGAGAGAATGCTTCTTTGGGGGTGAAATTCCTTTTGATTTAGTATGTTAAGAGTGTTCATATTCAATAACTACTCAAAACATCCAAAACCTAATACCAATTCTCTGTGCGCTGGAGCTCTATCATGATATGGATGGCTATGAGGTCTAGATTAAATACACAATCCAACTGGTTACATCTCCGGTTCATTCATATTTGAGATCATGGAATTTCGTTCTCAGTCGTACATCCTTTTATTTCATCCAAAAAATAAGGTATAACCGCTCAAGAAATAAATATGTGAGGAGAATTATATTAAATTATCACCAAACTAACACAATTCTTTTACTTGAACTAGATTTTATTTCATCCATAGAATAAGGCATAACCAAGCGAGAAAGAAATATGTGAAGAGAATTATATTAAATACCATCAAATTAATAAATTAATATAACTCTTCAACCAAAGACTCACTGCGTATGATGTATCCACAAACTACGACTAGATCAAGCATTTATAATTTTGTTGCTTGCTAGAGTCGAAGAGTGGTGCAATGGAATAGCATAGCAGGCCATAAACCACCAAACTGGCCCTCCTTTTTGTTACATTTGCATTTTTTTTAAAACCATTTTTTTTTTCAAAGAAATTAAATTCAATTAATGCATGAATAGTTTCAAATATCAACGATATAAACTAAGACAAAACAAATCCTCCAAACTATATTGTGATAGGCAAATCTCTAAACTATTGTGTGGTAAATAACGCTATTGGTAAAAATTGAACTCATAATCAAGAAGTTTTGAAACCTTCACATTGCCAATCGGAAATGGCTCATCAGCAAATGAATATAACTAAAAAAATATCTAGTACGTATGTAACACCCTGAGATTTTCTTGATTTAATATTTATAAAACGATTTCAATAAAACGTGCAACGAATTATTTTCCAAATCACGTACCACACGTTCCAAATACTTTTCTCGTTTGGGCCTCGATTTCTACCACCATTTCAGCCCAAACGATGGCCCAAACACCATCCTAATTTTCGGCCTATATATATACACACACACTAATTTCAAGAATTGATATTTGTGTATATATATATATATATATAAACACTCAACCATTTTTGGAACTTGTGATGTATGGCCAACCTTGCTTGGTTGGTGAGTAGCCATGCTAGTTGGTGAATAACCCATGCCGAAGTATGGTTAGCCAACCAACTCCTCCAACCTCCCTTCTCTATAAATAGCATATTGGACTTGCAAGCCACCCCTTTTTACACTCCATAAGCATCTGAAAATCCAGCCCTCTCCTTCTCTCAAAATCGGCCAAAACACACACACACTTGCACATTTTGAGCTCAAGTCTTAAACAAAAATCAAGGGAGAAAATCTTGGTAGTGCAACCTCTCCTGTTGGGTAAGTAGCATTCGATTAAATCTATATTACGTTGATAATGAAGTATTAGAACTTGATACAAGTACTTATGGTGTGATTTAGGCATTTGACTCGGTGGATAAACTAGAACTCGGAGTTCATATTTTAATCACACTTAGGACTAAGGTAAGACTTATGGAACCTCGCCTTTGTTTCATATGCTTATGTGCTTTCCCATGATTTGTTCTTTTTGCCATGTTGAGCTTATTGAATTCATGATCATATTGGTTTTTATTATTTGAGCTTAGTAGCTATGATCGATTTGTTCTTGATTATTATGAGTTCAACCCATTGAAATTATGATCCAAAACCTTATGAACATCTTTGACATTCTATCTCAGCTTTGGGATTGGATTTAGATTTTGGATTATGGACTAAGATGATAGTTTAACCAAAGAATGAAAGAAGATGGAAAAACATGGACTTGAAAACATGGTTTCCGACAAAATTCTTATTCTTTGAGAAATCTTAAACAAAAGTTTAAACCTATAATTTATAAATATTATTACACTTAAGAACATTTCAAAAATGTGTATTTGGAACAAGAATGGAAAGATTTGAAATGAAAATGAAAGAAAATAAAGTAACCAATAAACTTGATAAAAATGAATTTTAGTTATTTTTCTTAATTTTTAAAAATGTTTAGGCTTATAATTTACTATAACATATTTTACAAAAGTTGTAGGAAAAAATATGGAGAATTTTAAAAAATTATTAAAAAAAAAAATTACTGCACATGGTACTGTTCACGGCGCGACCGCGCATGAATAGTACCGCGGTCGCTCCCAGACCAGAACTTTTGCGCCGTTCGGCGCAAGCGCGCCCATTTTGAGTGCGGTCGCGCCCGAGACAGCCCCTAAACTTCTGATCTTGTAGTTTATACTATTTTAAACCTGTTTTTCACCTCATTTCATCGATTTAAATATTTTCAAACGATTATTTTCTTAACCCTATACCCAAATCGAATGAGTTTTAAATTTAACGTTTATTTCCAAATGATTATTTTATTAACCTAAGATACGATTCAAATGAGGTTTAAATTTGATATTTGTTTCTAATTAATTTTTTATCATACTTAACCTCTCTAAAAATGTCTATGATTTCAAAATAAAATCTGTGTAGTCCATAGCCAAAATTCCAAAATCGATTCATTAGGTTGAATTGTTTGATCGTTTGAATTCCTGCCCGAAATGGCTATATGTTCGATATGTTCTGATACGTTCGATATGTTCTGATACATTCGTTATATTTCGACACGTTCCGTTTACCTCCAAGCCTATATATTTGTGTGTATGTCGGATAGACCGGATGGACCCTGGAGGTAGGGTCCTGACGAATTATGTTTGAGACTCGTGGTCGACCGTGCTGCGGCGATTGTGTCTCATATACATATGACTCTTCTTGAACTTCGACTCGAAGTTGTAAGTTTATGACTGTTCTTAAGCTTCGACTCGAAGTTGTATGTTTCTAACTCTCCTTGAGCTTCGGCTCGGAGCTGTAAGTTTATGACTCTCCTTAAGCTTCGGCTCGGAGTTGTATGTTTATGACTCTCCTTGAGCTTCGGCTCGGAGTTGTATGTTTCTAACTCTCCTTGAGCTTCGGCTCGAAGCTGTAAGTTTATGACTCTCCTTGAGCTTCGACTTGGAGTTGTATGTTTATGACTCTCCTTGAGCGTTTGCTTGGAGCTGTAGGTGGAGTGATAAGGATGACAGACCTATCAAACATTTGAATCAGCCTTATAAGTTTTATTGACATGGATATGACATATGATTTATGATATCCATTTGTTCTGTTCGTTCTGTTGTCCTAAATTGTTATATGAAGTCACATCCATGATTTTCGTTCTTGATATGCTCATCGTAGAATTTTGTACTCCTATCCTAAGCCATAAGTTTTACTGGGTCAGTGGACTCATGATTCCATAAATATCATATAGGTTCTTAGACTGTGGATTTATTTACTGAAGCCCCGTGTTAGTATATGGCGTTTCTTTTGGAATTTATGTATATAAGCTTGTATCTTGGTATGTTGAACGTTTAGATTTTTTATTTGTTAAGGATGTATAGATTGTTAGCTTGTAATAGTTAGGATATCCGGATGTAAATTTTGGTTTAGTTGGTTCCTGTTTGAACTACAGATATGTTTGGCTTGTAATTTTGGAAAAACTAAGTTATGAAATTGCGTTTCGAAATTTCTGTTTATGGTTTTAGTTAGTCTCTGATCGAGAGTAGTACTCCAGAATTCGGGGCGGAATGCACCGAAATTCGAGGCGTTACAACGTAATTATGCACATGAGCACATGAGGGCTCATTAATCCCTTTTTAGTGAGTAAAACATGCTCAACTCTCTCTAGCATGTATTTATGCACATGACTATATTAAAACACTTTTTGACTTAACAAACCAACTTATGAGCAATAAAAGAAGAGTACATGACCATCTTAGTTTTTCATCAACCCGTCATACTAATTCGTTTGGTGTTGATAGCTGTTCTAAACCGCTATCATACTCATTATGTTTGATTTCAGATAGTAAGCTTTTCAACTGTTTTTGGTGTGATAATTTTGGTATTTTCATTGTTAATTATTGATTTTCGCTAGGTCTCAGTGGAATTGCAATATTGTGTCCCGATTTCGGGACCTGACATGAAAAGGTAAGATCGGGTGCACCAATTTAAGAAATTGAAGCATGTTACCTTCTTCCTCCTTTTATTTCCTTGTAATCCTAAGCCATAGAAGTTGTCACTCTAGCCTCCTTTGATTCCAGAGATTAAAAATAAATCAACCGAAATCAACAAAAATGGTTGACATATCATCACCGTAGACTGCTTCTATGAAGGGTTGGCTATGTTTCGTACTTCATGGACAAAAGAAAGCCCTTGGAAGATAGTTCCACAGCTATAGCGACAGGACACATGGTTGTTTTTTCTTCAAGTAGGTGAATAGCCCGTTCTGTACAAGAACTAGAGTCAGCATTTCGGAAATGTTAACAAGGCTAACGTGAAGGTGAAGATGGCGGAGGAACTTAATGATAAGATTGAAATGAAAATTATTGTCTTCAAAAAATACTTTATTGATTTTGTACTAAATGATTGTAATTGTTCTTGGGTTTACTTAAACTAAGAGATCTATGTATATATTTCTTGAAAGATGAATTTCGAGTATCTTAAGGTTGTGCGTATTAAAAAATACCATGTTTTGATATTTGCACGAGTCCTTTTTGCCACTAGGAAAAAGTTAAAGAACTGTAATTGCTACAAAAAATTATTTTTACTCGATAACTTAATGCTCATATTTGCCAAAAGGGCCAAGTTCCAGGGTTAATTTAGCAATTTTCACTTTTGGTGCCCTCAATCAAATAAACATGCATACCATTTGGGATTTTCCCCCCCTTATTTTAGGTTCTCCCAAAAATTATTTATATTTATGCAATTCACATATTAATATTTCATATTTTTTATATATCCTAAAAAATTTATAATATATTTATTAACTATAAGAATCCATTATTACTATCCAATTCAAGCCTCCAAAAAGTATTTTGTCTAATTTTATTAATATAATTATATTCATGAAAATGCTTATCTTTTGTTAACTTTTATTTTCTCATTAATAGTATATTATCAATTTTACTTTTATATATTATAATTTTATAAAATATATAAAAAGATAGAAAACATTAATATTCAAATTACATAAACATAAATAATTATTAGGAGAATTGTAAAAAGGAAAAGAAAAAAAAAATCAAATGATATATATTTATTTGATCAAAAGATATTTTCTTCATTCACTTATCTTTTAACAAAAAAATGAATGGAAATTGGATAGATGGAATGTTATTGTTAAAGATTGGAAGGTTCCGAAGGTGAATGCTAAAGGAGGAAATAAAGGAGGAAAGATTAAGAGGGTTGAATGGCATTCAACCCAGAAAAACATAAAAAGACAAAAAAAAAAAAAAAAAAAAAAAAAAAAGAAAAGAAATGCCACTTAAGAAGAAAAGTACACATAAAAAACTAATGAACGAATTTTCCTGCCCGATAAATTAATATCCATTTTTACTAGTAAAGTCAAGTTTCAGAACTATTTTTGTAATTTCCCAAAAGGTATATACAAATGTACAGAAGAATGTAATTTCCTAGCCGATATATCAAATTTCCTAGACGATACATAAATGTAAGTCCTAACATATACAAACTAAACTTCCTCGGCTAGTTATTGTTAATATCATTCGAGGACTACTTTCCTGTATACCCAATTAACTGGAGCTCCCTAAAAGAAATGTCATCCAAATTTTTTATTTTCGTAGGATGTTTCTAAAACATTGTGACCGTGATGCCACATATGAAGTAAAACACAGGTACGCTAATGTGACAACATCCTCACTGGCCAGTGTTAAATACCTGCGGTGTAGTCAAATTTTGTCCCGACGTTATTTTTCCCTGTCCATTATTCGTCTTTCAGCAGCAATAGCAGCGGCTACAGAAGCTGGCAGATCTCTCAAGCTTCCTGTAGGCTTTTGCTCTTCAGTAATCGCACCAGGCGCTACTCTGAATAAGGACTCCACATCACTCAGAGTCAAGCAAGGCTGATCTTGGTTCTTTCTGTTCCCACTGATAAACGAGCTCGTATTCCTACTCTTGTTCAATTTATATATACTTTCTTCAACGGTGTTTTTCACCTGTCCACGAGGGAAACAAGGAGGAAGGGAACATTTTCAGAAATTGTCAGAAGGAGACATATACAGGGTAGGTTCAACTTCTATCACACCCTCAAGTTCATCGATTTCGTCATTAGTTATTTAAGGGTATACAAACTTAAAGTTCAGAGGAGAATTACATACAATAAAACGATGAACGAGTGTCTTATGCTGCTGGCCGATTCGGTGTACCCTACCAACGGCTTGTGCTTCAGCTGCTGGATTCAGTAGTGGCTCTACTAGAATGACATGCTGAGCTTCCAAAAGATTTAGCCCGTTGGCACCGTGTTGAATTAAGAGGAGTAGAACTTGGGGAGATTTGGCATCTGTTTTCTTTTCAGGCTTCTTGTTGCTTTCTTTAGAATAGTTTACCTCTCCCCTGAATTGGCTAATGGCAAGTTGTGATTTCCTACAAATTGACACCGAGATGAAATTAAAATTAAAATAATAAGGTGATCGAATAATCTACAACTGTTGGATAATTTCATTGTGAGACATCATCATCTGAGGCATGGGAAGCCAACTGCGTCTAACTGGAGCAAAATAACTTGTACGGTCGCACTAACCAAGAATAACTGGACAATTACCTCAACACCCCTTGAGGTTTGACCTAATTACAGAAGCACCCTCTGCAGTTTGAGAAATTACAGTAACATCCCATGCTGTATTGCAATGTACATGGGGTGCTATTGTAATTACCCACATCACAACGGTTGCTTTGTAATTAGGCCAAACCTCAGGAGGTATTAATGTAATCATCACAAATAACATTTCCACAAAGTATAAAGAGAAGTGTCTACCTTCCTCCCTTCATCCTGATGTGACTTATGCCATTGGCAGTGAAGGCGTGTTGTAACACATCAAGGACATCATTCCAACTGGAAAAAACAAGAATCTTTGCCGTGGGATCTGTAGAATTAATCCATAAAATCCTCCTTGTCACCGCTTCAATCTTTGAAAGCGACAAAAAGTCAACAATCAGGAATTACGCAAAAGTCAAAACAACAAAAATGAAGCAAAACCAAGCTTTGAAGTACTAATATTGTCATTGCTGTATCTAAAGATAAGGCAATATTCCCATCGTCTACTGTAAAAGCCCGAGGGAATGCGGTAGCACATGGCACGCTGGTTTTTTACGTGATTAATAAAATTACAATAGAGCTTTACCTTTGTACTATATGAGCCTTGGACAGTTATAGAAGCTTCAGATTTGTCATAACTGGTGCATGGTTCATCTTGTCTATCATCCACAAATGCAATATTTCTGAAATCAGTGTGCTGCCGGCATGTTGGGCATACTACCCTATTATTATTATCGTGAAATTTCCCAGGTGTAACCAGCCTTCTCTCGGTCATTGAAAATAAACCTGCAATAAAATTTATGATTATGTACATTTCCAAGTTATAAGCACATTAGGAACTTATTTGTGCATATCCACAATCCTACTGTGATATAGCATAAGTATACTCTTTGGTCGTGCTGCTTTACGACAAACTACAATATGCTACAGAGTTGTATCTCCCTTCAGTTGTCAATCTTGAACTAATCTCTATACAATAATTTATATAGCATGCTAAATAAATAAAACTCCAGAAGGGACAAATAACAAACACAATTCAAATGTCACTTTCTAAAAGTTACAGATAAAAGGCTGAATTTTTTTTTTATTTTTTTTATTTTTTATTATTTATCAATCTAAAATTTATGGACTGGATGAACCATTTGATTTGTGGAATAATTGCATGTAAAGGAAAAATTCAACAGAGTGACTAAAATTGTCATGGCACTAAATAGCGATGAGCATTACATGCCAACGGATATTTGTTAAATCTCGCACCTATTTGCAAGAATATGACTTTCCAGACAGTAAATGAATTTGGGTGGTGCTTATTATTTTCCCAGGGCACTGGAGCTGATCTTGAGAACCAACCATAATTTTGTTTTTTTTTCATTTTTTTTTTGACCTTCGTAAAGGGAACTGCTTTCCACTCGTTCGCAGCATAGTTCCACACTATTATTACTTCTTTCGTGCCTGCAACTCATTTCATACCAATCTCTGTACGTGCAAGTGCCAGTCAAATATGGTGCAGAAATTGTGGGAGATTACCCCCAAAAAATTGCATTAACTGCTAATTGGTCTTGATTTACACATAGAACTCTTTATGAGTTGATGCATGAAAATTTTTACTGCACCCCCCCAACAACAAAAAAAAAATGTGTGTGTATTTGAATTTGCAGAAAACTTGTAAGAAGATTTTATGCACAAAGACGTAGGGATAATTACCTCTACTCTCCCTAAGGTTTATATAATTACCAAAACACCACATGATGTTTAAATAATTATCATTACACCCCTTAGTGTATAGTGCAACTACTGCATAATTATACTTACACCCCCTGAATATATGCATAATTACAATTAGACCCCTTAAGCTGCCGCATAATATTGCAATTACACCCCCTTGTCAAGGGGTTGTACTTGTAATGGTTAGGATTTTCAAGGGGTGTAATGATGACTAACCAAATCTTAGGAGATGTACTGGTAATTATCCAAATATCAAGTAGTGTTTTGATAATAATGGTAAGCCTTAGGGAATGTTGAGGTAAAATTATCCCTAAGATACAAGCTGTGAAGTACTTAATATCCTGGCTTCTACACACGTTTTGAAAAAAAAAAGGAAAAAAAAAAATTATTATTCAACAAGGTCTGCCAGTAGTTTTACCAATAATGGTTAGCACAAGATATAAATCACTAAATATGCTGGCTCTCCTAGACATGTTTGGAAAAGGAAGAAAAGAGAGGGAGACAATAAGCATGACTATTTCATGCACAATGTTTGAGAGACGAGAGATATATGGGCTGATGAAGACTTACATTTACAGCATGTGACATGTCCGCATTGAAAAACCATTTTCTGATTACCGAGCTGCTCCTGACAAATTGGGCATGATTCTGCAACTGTTTTGGGTGTGCATCCATTTGCTGAGAGCACTGCCGCTTCAGCTACAGTAGAAATATCGACGCTTTCTGATTTCATGTTTTGATTAGATTGTACCAAGCCCTGGCCAAGGACAAGAAAATAGCAGCAATATACATCACTATATTGTCACAATAGGAAAAACTCCAATAGGTGCAATGAGTTTGACAATGCCCATAATATATGATGCTGTTCGCTTATCGATCCAATATTCGGTGTAACTGATATTTATGGCAAAATCACTTAAAGTAAAAGGCATATTGCTTGAGTAATGCTCATAAATTCAAGTCTATACACGACAAAAAGAACAAAAAATTTAATATCCTTTTCCTCCCCCACCCACTTGTTATAATCATTTGATCCGTGCCTGCTAGATGAATCATGATCATGATTTCCCAAGTTCACATAAGAAGAGCATACACCATCTTGTGATAACTTTATCTTTGAGATAAATCATCACATGTCATATTATCTGTAACTTTTAATTTGTAAGAAATCAAATTCTCCAACTACCTTCTCCCCTCCTTCTATCCTTGCCGGTCATTTATGACAATGATGTCTAAACTGCATAATCCCAAATCAGGGCTTTTACCTATCCATTCAACAATTATGACCACAGTGACAGTAAATGAATTCTAATGGAACTATATTCTAAGCCACCTAAGCTAATGGAGGATCAATTTCTGGAATATCGATAATTAACACTGAAATCCTCAGAGGTGGGGATATCAAATACAATTAGGAGGAATTACACGGCTCTGGTAAACGTGTAGTGGGTAAAAGCTGCAACTCTCTGACTGGATGTTCTAGTTAACTTTATGTTCTTACCTTCTGGAAATTATTAATCTATGATCTAACTTCAAATGTAATAGAACTTTTACGGTAATATCTTTCTGCAATCATTTTCTATACTACATTATTAAAATCCGAACTTGAGGCACCTGTTCACTACATCTTCTAGTGGGAATAGCATTTATACAGACAAAAGGAGATCACACAAACAATTAATTTGCTTTAGGAAGTCGAACGTAAATGCATGATTTAAGAAAAACAATTAGAATACTGAACATGCTCCAAAGCCAAGGCATGGTGTTACCTCCAAATAGCGAATTTGTCCTCTTACACGTGACAATAACCGCAGCGCCAGAAACTTTTCACTAGAATTTTCAACACTAGCTATATCTAACTCTTCTGGACTCAAGGCATCAATAGATTTATCATCGTCGTTTTCTCTAAGGCGCAACCTTGATGTAGCCATCTTTATCTCATCATGAGCACGTAAAACCTGTGCCTGAGCAATCGCCAAAGACCTTGCTAGTGCATACTCCTTGCGCAATGCCTGAATAGCAAATAATAGGCAGGTTAGAACAGAGGGGAGAGAGAGAGAGAGATGTGATGATAATGATGATGATGATGAGCTTCCTAGATAAAATGAGATGAACTGTATGCATTCATGTCCAACATCAGTTTGTTTTGTCTGCATTATGGAGACCATGTCCCCAATAAGCATACAAATGGAAGACAATGAGAGAAACCCCACATCTATAAAGAACATTTTGATATATAAATATCCAGCATCAAATTTTTGAATTAGCTAAACTCCTCCAATCTTAAACGAAATTGAGTGAAGTAGTTTAAAGCCACATCATGAGTTATATTCCACATGCAATCATGGAAAGATAACAGATATATATTTGCCATACTTCCAGAAGATCAAGCTGCTTTCTGGCTGTGGAAATACTCTCTCTTTCTAAGAGTCCCCTGGAGCTGTTTCTGATTATTGTCAGCACAATCTCCAAATCAGAGGGTGACTTTGAGACCTGCAAGAAGAATTTCTAAAGTTATATGATGTACATTTGAATGACAGTACAACAAGAAGATAACCTTCTTGGGGCAAGAGGAACATTAAATTGAAGTTCCTTCTTTTTTCTTCTTTCTTGTGTGTGTGTGTGTGGGTAGGTGGGGAGGGTGTTCACGCAGAAAGCCAGAAAGTTGGCTCACGAAAGCTCTGACAATATATCTTTAAGCAACAATATACCTTTAAGCGACAATATATTTTTAAGCGCCCTCTCTCCACCCAACCACCTCCATGGAATAAATGAATAAACAAAATTTTGATAACAGTAGTGGGATAAGCAGTTGCCTGAGTCTATTACATTAACTTGAGTTTTTCATTTCACATTTATCTAAAAATCACATGTACATCACCACTAGAGAAAATGAGAAAACAAGATCAAAGAAAATGCAAAACTAGAATCCTGAAGTCAATGCCAATTAGTGGGTACTGCAATCATCTACCACTGGCAGCATAACTGGGGTATTCTTACCAAAATTAACAAGAGATTATGAACTTAATATACAAAACATACAAACAAAAAGAATATAAATGACAAAATATTCTCAAGATTCTGATGGAGGATTTTGATGAATTTTGGAAGCTGAAAGAGATTACAAATAAGATTTGACAAAGCAAATATTGCAACAACTAACCGTCACTTTCTCCACCACGTCCCTCTTCTTTCCATGGTCTTCGTAATCGGAAGTAGACATAGTTGAACTTTTGTGTTCTCGTGACAAATTCCAATAGAACTGATTCAGAGCAGAAGATTTCTTTTGCAAATTCACTGCCTCTTCTGCTGAAATAATCACCTCTCCATTACTGCTTTTGTTAAGGCGGAAGAGTCTAGCTTCATAAACCTGGACAGGGCAGATTTTTTTACAGCTATATACATAACCCACATGCCAGAATGACTTGCCAAAGAAGACAATTTCTACTGCTACAAACCTGAAATAATTCATCCAACTCACAATGAGCGCATGCAGGACCATCATAGTTCGAATTACACTTTTGGCAGTATCTCACACGTGCAATATCCTCCTCCCTAGGATTTTCCATTGTTTGGTCAATTTCCAAGATTCTATCAATTAATGTCTTTCTTGAGCATTCCAGAGCATCCAAACCAGTTTGAATATAGTATTTCAGTGATGTTATGCTGCGAAAGCTGTGTTCAAAACATAATACAAATATTGGTAGTGTTTCTAGTATTCATAAAGAGCAGAATTTTCAAGTCAGGCAGAGTCCTGCTCTATTATTCCAAACTCATAAAAAAAAAAAGAAAAAATGTGGTCAGTAAACAAGCAGAAATAAGGAAATTCTTGTTTAGTATGGTCTGCTCAAAACCCCCACGGGACTTATATTACATTTGTTTGTGATATAGGTAACTCTCGCTAGAGCATATGGTGGTAAGTGGCATCTTACCTCCAACTTTTTATCAAAGTAAAAGATAAATTGTATGGCCAGTTTAAACATGATTTCTAATTGAGTGAAGTGAAGGATGGGATATTCTTGAAGCAGGTATTTGACACACAAGTGTTGTTTCATGAAGTGGATTGGGCTGGTTTAAGCGCCACGGCAATCTTCGGATAAAATAACTGATTCTCCACATATGGGACGGATACTTCATAGAATTTAAAGCTTCAGCTGCTCAAAATTTTTATTTTTGATGCTGTAGTATCTTTTCACGTTGCAAACTTCTAGTAATGGTTCTTCACTTCTCCGAGTGATCTCAGTTGGCATTTATTTTCTTATGGCCTATTAATTTCTTTATTTGGTTGGGTTTATACACTTTGGGTCTACTGTGTCCTGCTTTTGACTCTTTCCGATCAGGTTTACCAGCTGGAAATCAAAACTATGGAAGAAAATTGAGTGCTGAGGCTTAGAGACAGTCAACTTCAGTTCAATAGCAGAACAGTAGAAGGTGAGCTATGACCAAACTCACATTATTTATGCTTGTAAAACCATGAGCCAAGCTGACACTGGGAATAGATTGAAGCACCCAGTCACCAAAATGTCAGGCCTTGGCATCACTAGCCTTGGTTCATCTGCTCTTCCAATATTAAAATCTTCATTGCCATGGAAAAAAGATGATCGATTCTCATTAATAAAAGGATGAGTTAAATGCCACTAACCGATTGCCCTCAGTTACATAATAACTAAAAGAGAATAATGTAAACTATGCAAGCATTTTGCTCTGAACACATAGAAAGCAAGTGAAGGCCCGTTAACTCATTCCCATAAATGATGAGCTGTAGGCCATAGAAATATATTTGAATTTCCCGAACTCAAGTTAAACTAAATTGTAGCCATCAGTGCACAACATTGTGAAATTGTGGGAATTCGCGCCACTTCTAAGACCACAAAAATGTCTCAAAGTAATACTTAATTTTCCCTTAGCAAGACTTGGCATTAAGACCTCCAGTTAGCAAAGCATGAACTCTGATTCAGATGCGAATATCTAACCACTTGAATAACAAGCCACATGATAAGCGCGTTAGTACGATATTGTAACCTACTTAAGTTCAATGACCCAGACAAATGCTGTGGAGTACTGAACTCCACGTACAAATTCCTTACTACCTCATCAGAAGTACCTAATAATGGTATAAATAGGTTTCCAGTTAATCCTTAAATTCAGCCATGCAAAATTCAGCCAAAAGCAGCCTTCCACAAACAAAGAAACAATGACCACATTGACTAGGCCATGGCTAAGAAACTTGCACAGCCAAGTTAGTAATGGTGAAAGTACTTTAAAACCAAGAATTAGGGACATCACTAACCTGGCTGGAATTCGTGATTTCTTGTTCAAATTCCCAGAAAGAGCTTCACCTATTTTCTGGATCAGCACATCAGATGAGTCTTTATTTTGCTCAATTTGATGTAAGGCGTCTAACCACCAAGTTGTATGCTGATTTTTCCTTTTTATAAAAGCATCACAGACCTTCAATTGAGGGCGGGGGGGTTGGAGAAGTCAGTAAAGAGACAAAGCAATGTACAAAGTACAAAAGCCCGAGAATATACGTGGAGGAAAGATAATGGACTAACAAAATACTCTAATAATACATTTGCTTTCAGCTACAATCATTTAAAGTTATGACATCAGAAGAACCCCTCAATATGCATGGAGGTAAGATAATGAACTAACAAAATACTCAAAAGATACGTTTGCTTTCAGCAACACACATTTAAGGTTATGATATCACAAAATATAAGTAACTCATGTAAAGTACTTCTCCACTATGGTAGTTGTATCATTTTATTCCATATAATGTGTCAACTTGTTCTAACTACACAAAAATATGTAATGCATATGTACAGCATGAGAAGCACGTGTGCCGAAATAAATACAACAGAAATTGAAAATGTACCATGTACAATGAAATAAGATATAAAGCGAACATACAGGAAAATGCCTCAGAATGAATCTGATTAACCTGAATAAATAAGGCATGAGATAACTTGAAACACAAACCTGTTCATATGATTTCCTGAAGTCTAGTTGAGCCAGGGATAACTTTGAAGTAAATACTGACAAGAACTTCTGTTTTAAATCTTCACATACTCCTTTCAAGCATTGAACATACGTAGATATATTAGGCTGAACATCAGAACTTGTTTCACCATTTCTCAACAAGCAAGATGGAAAATTAAGTGAACTATCAGAAATTATGTTCGAACTTGAATCATATTTAACCATCTTTTCCCTTTGCATAGCATCACTTTCTTTCTCATTGATATCACAAGTCATAGATAGTAATTTCTCAGAGGATCCCGAAATAGACTTCTGTTGCAAGCTGTTCTGGCAGAGCGGCAATGCTTCAGCAAGATTATGATGAATATGGATGTTCAACAGAGGATCCAAGCGGAAATCGTCAGAGTGCTCCTCAACTAAATCCAGTGCTTCTTTGTACAACGATATGGCTTGAGGAAAATCTTGCTTGATTATAGCTATGCCTGCAAGTCCATTCAATGCGACAACTAGTTTCCTGAGGGCTTCCTCGCCTTCTACCTTTGTCTTGCCAATAAGAACCTGCAGAATGAAGATCCTAATTAACAGACAACAGTCACAATAAACGGGGTAAATCTCCTAACCAAAACGATAATTTTGTACTCCTACGATACCCACCAATAATATCTCCTCCATGGTCATGGGAGACTTCTGCAAAGTACGTAAACCAGAACTTCCAACTTGAGGATGGCAGCAGGCTTGACGAAGCTTAAGGAGTGAGTTAAACAGCTTTGCAGCCTCCGTATTGGTAATATAAGGTCCAGATGATGTATCAGATGACATGGAACCTGGACAAGAATATTATGATCAGATTATTTGTAACTGGAAATAATAGAAAATTTCTGTGTAGAGCTAAAGATTAGTTTACACCTTGTTTGGCTTACAAGTTTATAATCAGATCATATGATAGAAAATTAACGAGAACCTGCTTCTTTTTTCTTTCGGACATCATCCTTAAAGCTTTCAACAACTTCTCGAGCATCATCCACACAGGTTTCATGTTGCCTCTGGTAGAAGTGATCTTCAATTGGTGACAGGGAGAGCCAAGAGACACATTCCTCCTGAGGAGGGAGTTGTAACTCATCCCAAACATGTGCTTTTGAGGAGCGCCACATAAGCTGTTTAAAGAAGTTATGTGTGAAAGCCATAGCCCCTGCATCTCCCCTCTGCAAAATGGGGAGGAAGACAGATAAAACTAACCATAATTTTTTATAGCAGCAAATCAGTACCATGAAATATTCATATGACCGCAACCACATCCAAGCACAATATAAGGCCCAGACCACAAGCACAGATGACATTCAAAATTAAATTCAAGCCTTCCAATTTTTAAAAGGATTATAAGTAATTATTGATAACTATAAAATTAAAAGGTAGTTGGAAAAATAGAGCGTGATTGGCTGTTTCTCGATACTATAAGTTTTCCCCAACCTTGTCTTCTTATGCCAGTAGTGTTACTTTTATTTATTATTATTATTTTTTTTTTCCTTCACTTATTCAAACCTTTCCATCAAAGCTCTTCATAGCCCTCCAACTTTACTTATGTTTCTATCTTCTTCTCTAAGTTCCCAGTAATCATAACGTCACAATCTCCATCCAAATCAAATTTATAGCGACTACATGAAGAACAGCATCTGCCATGAGCAGTCCATCACCTTAAGTTTTTCTTAAATAAATTTAACTGATGATTTGCCTTAAGTTTATAGTTCGAAAATCCAACACCAAAGACTATTGTGTCTCAATGACTCAAAATAAACATATAAAATGTTATGAAAGCAAGACCTGGCTTTCCGATGGGATTAAGATAATGTGAAGCAAACTAGGCTGGCGATGAGCAATTCACAAAGTAAGCTTAAGCATCACAACATGATAGTGACAGGACGTCGGATGATTTTGAGATGTATGTCAAAAGTAAGATTTGATGGTAAGGTAGAATTTGAACAGAATTTAATGGTACCATCAGAAGTCAGAAGCACAATTTATTAGCTGGCATATATGCTTCTTGAACACCCCAAGTGTTAAGCAATGTCCCATTATTGTACTAAACAGGTTAAAATCAGGACAAAATACTTGCCAAAAAAGATTCACTTCAAAATATGCCAAGCTGATAATACACTGTAGGTTCATTGGAATATCAAAGCCAATGTGTTCGCCAACTATATTAATTTCTATGGTTGCAATGTCGAAACCAACAACTGTATAACGGTAATATTTTATTAGCAAATAAGGTCAAACCCTGCTAAATTCAAACCCCAACAATCTGAATTGTAAGGACAATTATGAATGTGATGAGATCGTGCTTCTTATTCATACTATGAGCAATTACAAAATGGATGAGGCCTTCTTAGATGTGCTCTGACTAGTCTGAAAGATATGTATGGATATCTACAGCATTTTCTACTAAAGTGTGTCAACGTCTGCAGCACTAGGGACACTTGTCAACTGAATAACAGATTTAACCTCAGCAATATTCAAAGTTTTCACGCGAAGAATCAGCATGGTAAAATATTTCATACCTCATACGGATTAGAAATAACATCAGTCCACCATCGAAAAACATCAAATGGACTTGATTGGAGAAATCTCAAAAGCCCATATAGGTCATCAAGTTTGCGTTGTATAGGTGTCCCTGTTATACACCAATGATGTTTTGCATGTAGCCGCAACGCTAACTCTGTTGCTGCGGCAGCATTACCCTCTACCATTTGAGCTTCATCAAGACATATTCTCCACCAAAAAATTCTGGTTAGAAGAGTTGGAACAACTGGATATCTGTGACACAAACCAACGAATACCACAGTCAAAAGGATGCTTAAATCCGAAGCTATGCAATCTAGAGTAGAAAAATGGAATACTTAGAGCTTGTTTAGTTGTGTATCAATCTCATGTTTCCAATTTTCCACTCTTTTATATTTGAAAGGTAGTTATTCATTTTGCACAATAATGAAATGCATTTGCATAATTTGTTTGAAGATGTTGAGTAGGATATGCATAGGTGTGAAAAATAAAAAGGTTACAACTTCTTATGCAGACATGTTCTTTTAATAGTACATGTATTTTAACTGTTTTTGGCGTTACAGTTGGTACTTTATGCCATATCTAAATTGATTTTGATTGATGTGATAATAGAATAGTGGGCGGGTATAGAAAGAGTTAAAACAAATTAAGTATTCTTTTCAGCAAAAAAAGATGCAAATATATGTATAAAAAGCTTTTCTTTCCAAACTGAGGTGGTATGCATTGATAACAAAGGTCCACATCATCAATAAAAGCTCAAAGCAAGAAAGTAATGGCGTGAAACCTAAGAAAAACTTAAGTCCAGCCACCAAAGATTAAGTAGATCCAAGATCTTTACTCTCTAGTCAATGCAGGGATAACTGAAGGTATCGAGGGGAAAAAAAAAAATAATAATAATAACAGAGAAGGCAAAGGGATCTTTTGTTTGTCTTTCAGTTCCGTTCATACATTCTTCCATATCAAAACAGTGGTTTTTAGTGTGAACATCTCAATTGTTATTTATGACACCATTGAAGAGTTTTCTACTTTTTCCCTTTTCAATGGAAAATGGATTATCATCAACTAGGGAATGCCTAGAGTGACCATAATTAATTTCTTTTTCTTTCTTTCTTTCTTTTTTTCTTTTTTTTTTGGAAAGTTTTGGGAAGAAAGCATGATTGTCTCCTCTGCATGCAATATGAACCCACGTTAAAATCAATTTGCTAAGATGTCATTGGATACTGCCTCTCACTGACTTAAACAGAGAACGAGCCTGCACCATATAACTCTGCCTTGCTGGAACCTATTATCTCAAAATTCATATAGCAGTAGAGAACACATGAAGACTAATTGTCATTTCCTTTGAATCTCTCTAATATCATCTATCCATTAAAAATCTTATATCTGACAATGCCGACAAAAGTGATGAATTGAGCAGCAAGAACAGGGAAGGACAACTGTCATGATGAAAACAGAAACATAAGCACAGTCTTCAAGAGGCTACAATAGTAGGGAAAATAAAAGCTAAATACAAGAACAGGATAAGCAAGTGAAAAAGAAATGAAATAATATCAACAGAAGCACCAGTAGAAGATGTGGAGGCAGGAATTTCGCTAAAATAAAAATAAAAATTCAATTTACCCACTGAAAATACTGTCCTACATCATAATTCAAAAATTTACTCTTAAGATAGCAACCTCTTTCCAGACAACAGGTTTCTTCACCTGAAGATCAATTTCATGTTCATGACTTGCTCAGAGCACTTTTGTGTAACATGGTGAAGGAGAGAAACTAGGCATTTTAACCACCAATTTAGCGAAAAGTAAACTCTACTTTAAATTATTATGAGAGAAATAACCTTTTCTTGTATCTCATATTGCGTCGATCCCCTTCATGTCTTTCAGAATCATGTGGCAAATCCTCTTTGAGCACATCATAAGTCGTCAAGACAATGTCAGCACTTAGAAGTTCATTGATATCAGTGACAGGTTCATCTGTGAAGGAAGTATGTCTAACTCCTCCATAAACACATATTCTCAAAGAGCCAGGCTTTGTATGACTGTTGAAGCAAAGGAAGGCAATAAAAAAGAATATAAGCAAAACAAAAAGCAGAAAAAGGATGAAGAAAACAAAAGGGAAAGTAAAACAAAATAAAAATAACTTTCATTTCGGGTGACTAAATGGAATACACATTCAATTATTATTTCGAATATTATATATTTTTCTGTTAGAATCCCATATCGAAAAAATATAAAGGTCTTGGCCTCTTTATATGGTCCTGGGCAATCCTCACCTCACAAGCTAGTTTTTGGGGTTGAGTTAGGTCCAAGGTCTATTTTCAACATGGTATCAGAGCTAGACCAATTCCTGATATTGGGTTATTCATTGTCTATTTCATATTATTCCACGCTCCAGATGTTCATTCCTGGGTGTGTAGTGGTGTGTTAGAATCCCACATCGAAAAAGTATAAAGGCCTTGGTCTCTTTATATGGTCCTGAACAATCCTCAATTCCTCCCCTTACAAGCTAGCTTTTGGGGCTGAGTTAGATCCAAAGTCGATTTTCAACATTTTCATTTCTCAAATTTCACGGAGACCATGCACATTAAAGAGGAAACAACCCATTCCATCTAAATTAGAACATACAAGGGAAGAGGTAAACATGATGATTTCATGATTTTTTATAATATAATTGGTAAAGATCAGTGAGCCTCAGAACTGACACGTTAAATTGCAATAATACCTACTCCACCCCATTTAACAAAATTTCTATACAGGCTCACTAAAATAAAATGGCCCAGCTTCCAACAAATTATATGGTCTCTTGCAGAAAATACACAGGATAGAGAAAATACATTGTTGAACAATAATGACTGTCCGTATTTGCACTTGTCAAACAGTAATTCAATTTTTCAGTAGGGTGTTCCAATACATTAAGGAACAAAATTACATTAAGGAAAATTCTTCATACATCAAGGTGTATGAAGAATTTGTGCAACAGAAAATTACATTAAGGACAAACAAAATCAATGAAGGAGACACCTCAGGCAGTTTCCATGAACGGACAGTGTTATTTAAGGCTCATAACAGTCGCAAAACACATCATATTCAGGTATATGCACGTCAATAAATGTAAACTATAATTAAGTCATCTTGAAAACTATAAGAATGATCACATGGAAATACTCAAACATAGACAGGCAGAGATCACTAAACATCGAGGCCCAATAACCAAGTTTAGGTGAAGAAAAGAAGTAGATTATGTACAGTACTTGATTAAATATATGCAAGCAGGGGATGAATGACACAGACAAGGATAAAAACCAAGTTGTTTAGCATGTATATAAATACAATTAGGATGTCACCCCAAATTGTCCAAATTAGAATCACAAAGTTCTCACGATACAGCATAATATGTCACAATATGGCATAATATGCCAGTCACTGCCATTTTACCCAAAAATAAAATTTTAATGGAACATTTCTGAATACATGGACAATTAAAAAAAAACAAAAAAAGTAACTTATCACCATACGGTGGTATGGTCCATGAGATCAGAACCTGTGTTTGATAAACTATTCTATGAGGAAAAGCAAAACTATTGAGTGGCGTTATATCACATATATGCACCAAGAACAATCCTTTCAACGCTGTTATTTTTCAAAGTGTTAAATGACAGCAGCACAAATGCAAGTATCTAGGAACAAACTAATGTAGAATTTTTCATATCCACAGATAACGATAAGCAGTTACGTTCAACGGGGCAGCAAAAGATTAGAGTTACCGAAGAATCTCAGCATGCCACTGGAGCAATATGGGAGTTGGACAAACGATAAGAGTTGCACTGGCACCAATTGGAGATTCTGTGACCTGGATCAGCTCTGAGCACGTCTGACATATGTACTCTCCGTCCATTTCAACTACTTTAGTATCATTCCTTCTTTTTTTACGCTTCCTTGAGTTTCCAATTGAGTGTTCCTCACATTTTTCTCCTCTAGCAACTTCCCCAGATCTCAATGTTTTTCTTTTCACTGAATACCCAACACAATCTGCATGTTGCCAAGCATCACAAATGTCACACTGCACCCACAAACCTTTATATTTGTAGCTTTCCGTGACAGCACCGCATAAGCACTCGACCCGCTCCTTCTTCAGTCTTTTCAAGTTATTCATTTGAGACTTTTCAACTTGCATTGCTTTATAAGAACCACCGGGGACTTCAGATGATGGCATCCGATGAGCAAATATGCAAGAAAGCAGCTCAATAGTTTTCCCGAGGCCCATTTCATCTATTTTGCCATAAGCGATGCAACAACAGAAACCGTAGGTCCATCAGTTTATACCATTTTTCCACCAAAAATTCCAGATTTTACAGTAAAAATAACAGCCACACTGGACTGCCGGCGTAGTTTTAGTTAGAGTGTTTTAGTCTCATGTTTAGAACCAAACACAGCAAAAGCATTGTTTGGCCAAAATATGGACAGTGTACAGAGGAGATGCGACACTACAAGGCCTCTATCACCCGAGGCAAAAGGCAAGGCCAGAGGTGCTTGTTTTTGAAGTTAGGCGAGAAAGTGAGAAATAATAAAATATCCATTGTAACAAGTCTAAAGAAACAAGTTTAAAAAACACCAAATTTTAACTTTCAAGTCATAAAAGCAAACTCAAAGTCTGAAAAACATGGTGGATCAGTTGAATTTTTGCTTTGGTTGGTGGCTGAGCTTCTTTGTCTCGATGTGAATAGTAATGTGACTGGACTAAGGCTTCTGGGTTGACTTTATTCTTTAATTTATTTTCCCCTAAGAATTTGAGGCAATGGAGGGCTTCCAAGAGGCATGCCTTAACCTTGCCTCTCACCGCAGAAAAGGCACTCACACACCTCTCTGCACCTCTCAAGACGCATTGACTTGGGAGTACCTAATGCGATTTCCCATTGCCCACCTTGCCTCTCGCCTTAGGCGAGGGAGGCAATCGCCTTTAACAACAATGATAGACACATATAAGATAACTCATGAAAGTTGAGGAATAATTCTTAATGTGCAGATTACACATTTCCTAGTCAAAAATCAAAATAATATAAATCCAATAGATAATTGCTCATTGACTGAAGAAAAGATGCAGGCTCATATTCATAACTGTAGAACTCAAGAAAGTTAACGTACCAGCAAGAATTCCACCAGCAACATACGATGTGCGGCAGCTAGCATGTAATGAAACATTTCCACTGGAACATAAAATATAGCACCCATTTTCAGTAATTTAGTTTTGCTCAGGAGAGGCTCAACAAAAGAAAAGGAACATTGAGATTGTTAACCTGATACATTTTATAAATCTGTCCCACATTCTTTTTCTCTTTTCAAAAATTTCTATTTTTCCTTTTTTCCATTTTTTTCTTTTTTTCCCCCTTTGGATTATGTCTCATTTCTTATCTTCTTACATCCATATTCACTACTGGGCACAATAGCAAGCAAATGCATACAACTAAAGATAACTATGCAGTAGCTTTCAGCTGAAAACTAAATGGACTAACTGGAAGAAGAAAATAAGTGAAATTCTGTAACTACGCAAACAGGATAATAAGTTAATAACACAACCCGACTTTCAACTATGCAAAAAACAGGTTGCTTAATTACTTCCTGACTTTAAACTAGATATATTCTGACAGAAGAAAAGCCTTGTAACAGTTAAAAGGGACTCCGTATGCTGTATGGTAAATATCAATGCATACACCTTTATTGATCAGAAACCACACCAGCAGATTTACAGAACAAAAACATATCCCCACACAAAAACAGATACCCTAGTGATATTTCTTAGACAATTACCATATCAACAAGCAAAATCACAAAAGCAGCATGAGCAACTTATAATAATTCAGAAGGGCTATTTAATCAAGGGATATTGAGATATTAACTTAAGAAGGCTATGCAGGAGGCAGATATGAACTCAAAGGCAACACCCAATTGGATATAAATA
>JACFYI010002344.1:343837-422614 GCA_014898755.1 Handroanthus guayacan
TAGAAGATATATTCATATAATGTGTAATATGAAAAACCTAGAAAAATAGCATGAGGAACATTAAACGAAAAATAGTAAATTGTAAGCTAGCATCTTTTTATATTTACCAATCCATGAAGCTTAGTAATTAATAAGAATCTAAATGCATATAATAAAAATCAAAATAGCCAACACAACATTCTCCCTAGATAAAAGATCAAACTTAAATGGAGCTCCTTGATGAAAAAGAAACAAAAGAGTGAGACAAGAGAGAAAAAAATTAGGAAAAAAAGATAAAAAAATGTAAATGGATAGGCTGATGGCAAGGTCAAGCGAAATGGAGATGGCAACAAATAACAAAGAGGCCAGAAAGCAGCTTGTAACTTAGGGTTTGGATTCTAGTTTAGGACTTTTTTTTATTGTTAATTTTAAATTTTTCTTTTATATTACAGGTAGCCCAAGCGCCCCGCCTAGCACCTCTAGGCCGAGTAAGAGAGATGCCCGTCTTGGGCTATTATTGCAATGTTTCATCTCGTCTCACCATGATGACACAAGCTATGTGCACTTGGTTGCTTGGACGACCCTTGTGATTACCTTTTATAATACTGTGTATAGCCTCTAATAATATCAAACAACTCCCTGAAATAGATTTTGAAATATCGAAAGAACTATCACACTGCAATATGTCCATGCAAATGGCTATCTATTTCCCATTAATTCGAGAAACAAAGTGAATTGACTTTAAAATAAAACAAACTTAAGAATAAGCTCACATACCCATAAACATAAGCAATATATTGAAAAATATGCAATCAATTACAATTGATGCTCTAATGAAACCATAAAAATCTAATATAATAAAAAGTTTTCAAGTTCAGTTAAAACAATATACATTTCTTTTTTAACAAATCAGTCTAACTAAAATATTTTTTAATCTAAATACAAAATCATTTTCAAGTCATTTCATCGCCAATTTGCTAATTCAAAAAATCTCCAACTTACCAACTCAATAAGAAAAAAATAATTAGTACCACTATTTAAGTAAAATACAAGAGAGTAGGTGTATTTACCCATAACTTTGGTACATCAATAATATTAACGTGCATTATGCTTATGACTTGAGTTTCAGATGATTTCTTCTCACATCAATTTAAAAAAAAAAGAATCAAAATACAATATGGAAAAGATTGTATAGATAAAGTCAATGAAATAACTATAATTATAAAAAATTTACAATAAACTAGCTTCCAACTTATTCACCTACACATGATAAAACAATTTAATAAGTCCACTGACTTAATAAAAATCATAGCTATGGAATAGCGAAAAACAAGGAATCCAATAAAAGAGTAAATTAAAGAGGCAACAAGCTCAACAATAAAATAGAATATGCCAATGATTGCAATTATCTCACAAGCAATGTAAACGAGCTCGACAAGAGCATAAACAGTAGCTCGGCAAGAGCATAAATGAGTTTAATCATAATAACAAATAGCACAATCGTATGGCAAAGGCAGAACTAATATTTGGTGGATATGTCACCCTTATAACTTCATGACAATATATAATCCTTATCCTTCCATGGGTCTCACACTCGAGTGGCCGTTCGAGATGGTGACCCGATCATGTAGCGTGACAAAAATGTTGACGGTTTGCGTGTCACAGGCTAGTCCTCGAAAAACCTATCCCAAGTTACCTCGCAACTATCTAAACGATTAGGAAACTATTCAGGAGATCAACTGTCGGCCTGATGCCGCCCAACATCCTTCCAGGAGTTTCCCAATGGCTCATAAACAATTACACAATAGGTTTCGTAATTCATAAGAGTTGTCCGAGTTAGGATATTCGAAGTTCAAACAAGATTCAGACATAATCAATTGTTTCGAATCAAATTCGGGACACATAAATTATATATTCGGACATATGTGGGCTTAATGGAGTAAAATACGGACAAAAAATGGCAAAATGAATCAAAATTAAGTTAAAAAATATTCCAAATTGGACGCCACCACTGACCAAAGTGGGCGCGGATGCACCCGGAGCGGCGCCCAAAATTGGGTGCGGTTGCGCCGCATGATTTTTTCAATTTTTGACGAATTTTTTTTTGGACTCCTTAATATATTAAACCTCCAAAAGTGCACAAATTAGCATTGGAGTATTTTAATCATCATTGAGATTTTTAATTTTTAAGTTTTGAAGAAAATTTGACAAAAATACTAATTTTGGTGTTCTTAAACTATCAAGTTGTTTAAGCCTCTTCTTGTCCATGATTTTTACTCCAACAAGCCTCCAACATGATCGAGGGAATAATAGCATAGGATAGAGCTAAGTGTTTAATAGAAATAAGTGTTCCAAAATAAGGAATTTAAATGATATTTTATCAACAAATTCATCCATTTCAACAGGTGAAATAAACTAATCCAAGTTCCAATCTATAGCAAGTGTTCAAGGGAAAAAATTAGCTATGATCTTTACCTTATAGCCAACAACCTCAAGGTGTTAGAAATTAAGCTTTGATTCTTCAAAGAGCTCCTATATCAATCAAGCCACGAATCAACACCATATTATTCTAATACCTAATGAAAATCCTAACTAAGGTAGAGGACTTACCAAGTATCTCAACCCTACTTGCTTTCCCCTTTGTAAATCAAGCTTTAAGTTTAAAGAAAGGAGATGACAAAGATGATGAAGATTTTTTTTTTCTTCTTTCCGGCACAAGAATGAAGGAAATTGGCAAGCTTAGGATTGTATTATAGAAGACAAATTGGGCGATTTGTAGGTCATTTTCCAATTGTTGTGCTATGTGTCAAGACTTCATGGTGCATAGCTTAATTAGTATAATGATGGGTAAAGTTTGGATGGGGATTAAATCTTTATATAAAATACAAATATCTAAGCTACTTTTGAGGGGTGTTGGCTGAAGTGTGTGTGTGTGTGTGTCCGTGTAGATATATATATATATATACATATATTTTGTTTATGTAAAACACTAATTGGTGTATACAAGGATATTGTGAATTGGATTAGCAATTGGGCTCTAATTTTGGGTTATATATTGGGCTAAAATTATTTCTTGGGCCAAAATAATGTGTACAATAATTTTCAAGTGTAAAATAAATCTTTTGAAAGTGAAAAAATATTTTAATTCGGAGAAAAATCTCAAATCGATGAAAAATCAGTTATCGATTAGGATTTTTCTAAAAAACATTTTAAAACGTCTTTCGATTGAAAATTGAGGGTTCAAAAATTAAATTAGAAAAATTTTTGTTTAGAATTTAATTAGATATATTTTCTCATTTTTAAAATTTAATTAGAAAAAATTTCGGGTTATTACACTCTCCCCTTCTAAAAAGAATTTGGTCTCCAAATTCATACCTTAATCAAATAGGTATGGATACTTCTTACGCATTTCGTCCTCACGTTCCTAAGTGGCCTCCTCAACCTTTTGGTTTCTCCAAAGAACCTTGACTTGGGGTATCCTACGATTCCTAAGCTGACGAACTTGAAAATTTAGGATACGAACAGGTTGTTTTAAGTACGTGAGGTCGCTCTGTATTGGCACATCAATGTGCTCGATGACATGAGAAGGGTCTGGATGATATTTCGCAATTGGGATATATGAAAGACATCATGAATTCCTGTGAGGTTTGACGGGAGGTCCAGTTGATACGCTATTGGACCAATACGCTCAACGATCTCGAAAGGCCCTGCGTATCTTGGAGTTAACTTCCCGCTTTTACCCATTCTTCGTATTCCCTTTTGCGGGGCAAGCTTCAGAAAGACTTGATCTCCAACATTAAATTTCAAGTCTTTCCGACGTTTGTCTGTGTAACTTTTTTGACTATCACGGGCCGTTTTCATATTCGTTTTGATGATTTGAATCTTATCAATTAATTCCTGTATCATCTTAGGCCTCAGTTCGTCTCTTTCATCCCTTGAGGTACTTCTTACCTCGTCTAAGTGTAAATGCAAAGGCGATCTACATTTTCTTCCATATAGAGCTTCGTATGGTGCCATTTGTATTGAGGCTTGGTAATTGTTATTATAGGCAAATTCTACCAAAGGTAAGTGCCTATCCCAATTTCCTAAAAATTTAAAACACAAGCTCTCAACATATCTTCCAATATTTGAATCATCATTTCTGATTGTCCATCAGTTTAAGAATGAGCTGTCGTACTGAACAATAGTTTAGTCCCCAAGTGTTCTTATAAACCCCTCCATAACCTCGCCATAAACTTGGAATCTCTATCGAAGATAATGCTCTGAGGTATTCCATGTAATCAAATTATCTCCCTGATGTAAATCTCGGCGAGTTTCTCCATATTATATTGGATTATGACAAGCAAGAAATGTGCAGATTTCGTGAGCCTATCAACTATAACCCAAATACTGTCACAGCCTCCTCTTACTACTGGTAAATCCACCACGAAGTCCATAATGATCTCATCCCATTTCCAATGTGGAATTGGGAACAGCTGTAACTTTTCAGAGGGTCTTTGGTGTTCCCCTTTCATGAGTTGACATGTTAGATACTTTTGTCTATAGTCACTTATGTCTCTATTCATACCGTCCCACCAAAAATTCTATTTCAAATCTTTGTATATCTTTGTTCCTCCAGGGTGTGCAGAATACTTGGTTTGATGGGCTGCTGTCAATACTTTCTTGGGCATATTTGCAAGAACACATACCGTATTCTTAAAACACAATAACCCTTCTGCATTATCCTGAATTCTGTCCTCGTTTGTGTGCTCATTAAGGAATTTAGTTTCTATATCCAGTCATCTCCTTCTTGAGCATTTAGAATCTCATTATACAATTCAGGATATATTTTTAGACTCGCCAACCTTTCTTTGTAGCTCAAAGCATCAGTGACAACATTTGTCCTACGTGGATGGTAGGCGATGGTGAAATCATAATCATCTAAAAACTCCATCCAACGTCGCTGTCTCAGGTTCAAGTTCTTTTGGCTAGAAATATATTTTAAATTCTAGTGATCTGTATGAACCTCCACTTTGGCACTATACAAATAATGGTGCCACTTTGCCAAAGCAAAAAACTATTGTTGCTAACTCCAATCATAAGTGGGATAGTTTTGCTTGTCATTCTTTAGTTTCCTCGAGGCATACAAGATCACCCGTCCTTTCTGCATCGGCACACATCCCAGACCTTCTTTAAAAGTATCTGTGTACACCGTGAACTCCTCTAACCCATCAGCTAGTGTGAGTATTGAAGCTGTAGTTAACCTCTTCTTTAATTTCATAAAGCTCTCCTCGCATTTCTGATATCATTCAAATTTCTGATCCTTGTGGGTCAATTGGGTGAGAGATCCGGCTATCCTAGAAAAGTTTTGAATGAACTTTTGATAGTATCCTGCTAATCCCAGGAAGCTTCTCACTTCGGTAATCGTTTCTGGACTTTTCCAGTTAAGTACTGTTTTAACTTTTTCTAGATCAACTTCAAGACCACTTTGGGATATTATATGTCCTAAGAAGGTTACCTTACTTATACCAAAATATCATCAATAAAAGTTACTACAAAACACTCAAGATATGGACGAAAAACTTAATGCATCAAATCTATGAATGCTGAGGAGCATTCGTTAATCCAAATGGCATCACAAAAAATTCAAAGTGTCCATATCATGAATTGAATGCAGTCTTGGAAATGTCTGCTTCTCTTATCTTCAATTGATAATACTCTGATTGTAAATCCAACTTCGAGTACACCACAGATCTTTGAAGGTGATCAAATAGTTCATTGATATGGGATAGTGGATATTTGTTTTTTATGGTCTCTTTGTTTAACTCTTTATAGTCGATACACTTTTGTAGTGAATCATTTTTCTTCTTCACAAATAGAACCAGAGCTTCCCAAGGGGACGAGCTCGATTTTATGAAATTCTTGTCCAAGAGTTCCTGTAGCTGGTCTTTAAATTCTTTCAGCTCTGTTGGTGCCATTCTGTAAGGAATTTTTGAGAATTGCGCTACTCCTGGAAGGATTTCAATTACAAATTCAATCTTCCTATTTGGAGGTAGCGAATCTAGCTCCTCAGGAAAAACTTCTGGGAACTCGTTAACTACCATCACATCCTTCAACTTGACAGTATCTTGTGGCTTACTAATCAAATATGCCAAAAATCCTTGTCCTCTTTTTCTCATTATTCTTCTAACCTTAACTGCCGAAATTATGGTCATTTTGTCTTTTCGGAGTTATTATCAACTCCAACCTCAACTCCTATTTTCAACTTTACTGTTTTAGTAAAATAGTCGACTAGGCTTGATACTAATACAACCAATCCATTCCTAAGATGAGTTCATAGTTTTGGATTGGTAATTCAATAAGAAGTGCAATAAATTCCTAATTATCTTTACCTATAGGACAGTTAGGATACCTAACACAAATCTCGTAACATCCTCCTATCGGGGCATGGACCTCATAAGGAGTTTTCATGATTTCTGGGGTTAGTCCTATTCACTTAGCACACGCAACAGATACAAAAGAGTGCGTGGCGCCCAAATTGAACAGAGTTTTACACAAAAAGTCTTGAATTAGGATGTTACCTTGCACCACCTGTGTATGATTCATTCCCTCTTCAACCACCATCGCATACACCCTTGGCTTGACTTGTAGGCGTCTAGCTGTACTCTGCTGCCCCTGATTTGGTATTCCCATGCTTGCATTCTTGCGGTTCTTGGGTCAATCCTTAACGAAGTGCTGTAGGCTTCCACAAGTTATGCACCGTCCTTACTTCTTCCAACATCGATCCTCAGTGTGGTTGGTGCTTCCGCAGTAGTTGTAGCTTCTCTTCTTAGCTGTTGCTGGCTCCTTTCCCATTGGACTTGATGAACTCCCTGCTGTTGTCTTGGGTTTCTTTCCAAAGAAACCCTTATTTCCTTTATTTTGGTTGGGCTTACTCGACCACTTCTTCTTCTTTCGATCCTCTATCTTTCGGAGTTCCTGAAACTCCACTTCTAACTCCACGACCCTCTCAATGGCCCTATCATAGCTAAAGGGATTATAGATAGCCAAAGCTCGTCTTAGCTCCGGCTTTAATCTCTCAACAAATCTCTTCGTTCTTCTCCTTTGTCTGCCAAAACATGCAGAGCATACTAGATCAATCGATTATACTCCGCTTCATATTCGGCAACTGATAGAAATCCCTGAATTAAACTCATAAATTCTCTCTCTCTCTCATCTCTCTAACCACCAGAGAGAAGTATTTCTTTGTGAACTCAGTTTTGAAACCATCCCAGGTCCACTCAACCTCATCTCGAAGCCACCTCTGCTCCACAACTCGCTACTAGTTGTGTGCTGCCTCATCTAAGAGGAATGTGGCATACCTTACTTGCTGTTCTTCTGTACAATGAAGTACTCGAAAGATTTTCTTGATTTCGTCGAGCCAAGATTCATCTTTCTTGTCATCGGGTTCTCCTTTGAATTTTGGTGGGTTGAACCTAAGAAATCGAGACATCTGTTTATCCTCTGTATCTTTCTCATTTTCTCATTCTTGATTAGCCAATTGTCGGCCTTGATTTACCGGTTGTTGCAGTAAGGTAAAAAGTAGATCCACTGGTTCCTCTCTAGGAGGGGGTGTTTTCTCTCGAGGCTCCTCTCGAGGTAGATTGTTTTCTACAAGAGTTAGGGTTTTAGGTATAGGGACTTCTTCGAACAAGACACGTCTCGGTCTGCCTCTTTTTCTAGATGTTCCAATGTTTGAGGTACTCTCACGAGTTGCCATTATAATTTGAAATTAACTAACAACTTTGCTTAGTATCATTTCATTATCTTAGTTTGTTATGAAATATCAAACCTATCATAACAACATCAAAATAAAATATCAAAGTCGGCTAAGCAATATAACAAAAGTCACGCTGTTCATTAATTTTGAAAGTGATCACATCACTTGAATACAAAATATGGTTACATGACCATCTATTATACTTAGCAAAAGAGATGATAACATAACCACTTTGTACCATACAAACCCCAATTTCACTTCCTATTCTTACATAGCAAATCTGCCAAGGCCAAAAACTAGACTTAACTACTATACAAGGGTTACTACTATCATACAACTAATGTACATATATATTTACTATTTTCAATTTTAATCTCCCACTCTCAACCTTTAAAATCTGGGTCTTCCTCTGGATTCTTCTCTGGATCCTCCTCGGGCTTGGTCTTAATACCATCAGTCCCAACTCCAGCATCACCAACTCTAACTCCATCAACTCTAGCACCAATATCACTAATCCTAACATTACCACCCATCGCCCCAACATTTGTAGCTATAACTTTGACACCATTACCACCTACCACTCTATCTCCTCTCACAACCTCAATCCAACCGAACTCCTTACTCAGGTCAAAGTCCTCGAGGCCCCCGAACTGCTTATCAATCCAGGCTAACTCATGAGCTGTAACATGCACGTGGGTAGGAGGTGGTGGAGGGATAGTCCTCATACATGCCGTACGTCTCACCCTCCAGCTAGTCCCCTCGTCTTCTAGTGTGGCGGATGGTCCAACTCCTCCCTTTCTAGGTCGGTTGGGTACTCCTAGGAAGTTTGGCACATCGATGACCCTATCTCCCGCACTGGCAGCCTCTGATGCATAAATCCTCCTGCCAAATAGACTCAGCATCCATAGCTTCTTCTGCCTCTCAAATCTCAGGACATACTCGTCCTGCATATAATCCTGAACCGACCACTCTATACCAAACAAGATATCAGCCACTTGTCTAAATACATCATCGAACTGGTATAAGAGATTCTGCTTTAATTGGGTAAAGTGAAGCCGATTATCAGATGCACATTCTTTACATTATGATGTTGGCCTTTGTGCTTATCTGCCATATTCTCCATTTCTTTTTTTGCCCACTTGTTATATTCCATATGCAACTTGTGTTGCTCCATATAGGCTTGTTTCCAATACTTAATCTCTTGGGCTTGCTCCTTGATCTACCGATTCTTCTTATCTAATGTCGCTTCATAATGTATTCGAGGTTTCTTAAGTGGTCCTATATTACTTCCACTCATGCTGTGGGTGGAATCACTATACTCTTCTAATTTTTCTTTTCCCTTATCTATCTACCCACATTACAACTAACAACTACAACCAAATTAGCAATTAGCAAAGGAGATTACTAATAGAAAATCGTAAAACGTATATAATAGCGAACTAAGAAACTCTACGGCTTCCTATCCTGCACTCTAATACCACCTGTAGTGCCCTGGAATCCAGGAACGGCCGTCCCTGGGTTAGCAACACTACCTGTGGGCAGGCGGATCTCTAATAGAGCAACAAACATACAATAGGGCAATACTAAAACAAACACTACAACATACATTTACATAGGTTTCTAAACTGTTACATAATATGTGTTGTCATTACAACTTCAACTAAACAAGCTATATTTACACAAAATCCCTATAAACTATTGTCCTAGTGGCTACAAGCCACCCACTAAGGAACCTATCTATTACAAGCCAAACACAAACTCTTAACCTCAAGCATACATCTCTATCATTTATAATAAACGAAAATACAAAGCATATTTGCATAATTACAACCAATTAGCTTCCTACTTATTCACCCACACATGGTAAAACAATTTAATAAGTTCATTGACTTAATAAAAATCATAGCTATAGAATAGCGAAGGACAATGAATCCAATAAAATAGTAAAGAGGCAACAAGCTCAATAATGAAATAGAATATGCCAACGATTGCAATTATCTCACAAGCAATGTAAACGAATAGCTCGACAAGAGCATAAACAGTAGCTCGGCAAGAGCATAAATGAGTTTAATTATAATAACAAATAGCACAATCGTATGGCAAAGGCAAAACTAATATTTAGTGGATCTGTCACCCTTATAACTTCTTAACAATATATAATCCTTATCTCTCCACAAGTCCTATACTTGAGTGGCCGCTCGAGATAGTGACCCGATCATGTAGCGTGACAAAAATATCGACGGTCCGTGTGTCACAGGCTAGTCCTTAGAAAACCTATCCCAGGTTATCTCGAAACTACCTAAACAATTAGGAAACTATTCAGGGGATCAACTGTCGGCCCGATGCCGCCTAGCATCCCTCCAGGAGTTTCCCAAGGGTCCATAAACAATCACACAATAGGTTTTGTAATTTATAAGAGTTGTCTGAGTTAGGATATTCTTCAAACAAGATTCGAACATAATCAATTGTTTCGGATTGAATTCGGGACACATAAATTATGTTTTCGGACATAGGAGGGCTTAACGGAGTAAAATATGGACGAAAAAGGCAAAATGAATCAACATTAAGTTAAAAAAGGTTCTAGATTGGGTGGACCAAAGTGGTACGGACGCACCCGGAGCGGACCAAGGCTACACTGCCTTGGGCGCGGTCGCACCGGACGATTTTTTCAATTTTTGACAATTTTTTTATGGACTCCTTAGCATATCAGACCTCCAAAAGTGCAAAAATTAGCATTAGTTTGTTCTGGTTATCATTGAGATTTTTAATTTTTAAGTTTTGAAGAAATTTGGGCAAAAATACTAATTTTGGTGTTCTTAAACTATCAAGTTGTTTAAGCCTCTTCTTGTCCATGATTTTTACTCCAACATGATCAAGGGAACAATAGCATATGATAGAACCAAGGGTTCAGTAGAAATAAGTGTCCGAAAATAAGGAATTTAAATGATATTTCATCAACAAATTCATCTATTTCAACATGTGAAATAAACTAATCCAAGTTTCAGTCTATAGCAAGTATTCAAGGGAGAAAATTAGCTATGATCCTTAGCTTATAGCCAACAGCCTCAAGGTGTTAGAAATTAAGCTTTGATCCTTCAAAGAGCTCGTATATCAATCAAGCCACGAATTAACACCATATTATTCTAATACCTAATCAAAATCCTAACTAAGGTAGAGGACTTACCAAGTATCTCAACCCTATTTGCTTTCCCCTTTGTAAATCAAACTTCAAGTTTAAAGAAAGGAGATAACAAAGATGATGAAGATTTTTTTTTCTTCTTCCCGACACAAGAATGAAGGAAATTGGCAAGCTTAGTCTTGTATTATAGAAGACAAATTGGGCGATTTGTAGGTCATTTGTCAATTGTTGTGCTATGTGTCAAGACTTCATGATGCATAGCTTAATTAGTACAATGATCAGTAAAGTTTGGATGGGGATTAATTCTACATATAAAATACAAATATCTAAGCTACTTTTGAGGAGTGCTGGCTGAAGTGTGTGTGTCCATGCAGATACATATATTTTGTTTATATAAAACACTAATTGGTGTATACAAGGATATAGTGAATTAGGTTAGCAATTGGGCTCTAATTTTGGGTTATATGTTGGGCTAAAATTGTTTCTTGGGCCAAAATAATGTGTACAATAATTTTCAAGTATAAAATAAATCTTTTGAAAGTGAAAAAAATATTTTTGATTGGGAGAAAAATCTCAAATCGGTGAAAAATCGATTACTGATTAGGGTTTTTCTCAAAAATGTTTTAAAATATTTTTCAATTGAAAATTAAGGGTTCAAAAATTAAATTAGAAAAATTTTTGTTTAGAATTTAATTAGAGATATTTTCTCATTTTTGAAATTTAATTAGGAAAAATTTTGGGTTGTTATAGAATTGGTCCAGTCTAGTCATCAGCTACTATCGATGGCTTTACCACATTTAAAGTAAACACACACATGACACATGAATGACTTTACTTCAATACTAAATGCTACCTTTGATGTAGTAGTAATAACTTGAATTGCTAAAGTATCAGGTGCTATCTTTGACAAAATATGTAACTTACGGTTATATTGTTCTCCACCAATCTAAGAAGATAGCTTAGAAACCTAGTCTCTTTTATGTTGATACCCTCCTATAGTTTATGATTGATTGGAACATGTGATTTATTACCTCATTTATCAAAATCATGTAAACAAATGCATGATTTAACAAATTAAAGTGCTATTTGCCACAATGAATTTAGTCCCTTAAGGACAAAGCTACCTCAAGAATTTATATACACTTTAACCAAAAAGTTTTGTGAATCCCATAATTGTATGAATGAGAATGTGTGCCTTAAGTCCTAGTGTGGAAGTACTTTTTAGTTATTTTATTAATGCTATTAATATAATAGTTTTCATATTGTATTTTCACTTTTTTAGTGGAAATGACATGAAATCATCTGAAGTTCAAGCCAAAAGGACATTATGATTATGATTACTGAAGTCGTAAATAAATATAATAACTCTTCTTTTTATTTTTGGTAAAATAGTATACTACTTTTTTTCTTCTCGTGCGTTAGCCAGCTGGAGATTCTTTTAAATCCGTGAGTTAGAAATGAAAGATTTGAAGATAATTTTGCATTTAGATTAAAAAAGATTTTAGTTAGACTGATTTGTTATAATTTAAATTTATATTCTTATAATTGGGATGAGAATTTGTTAGTATATTTGAATTCTATCCATCGGATTAGAAACTTTGTTGTATACTTTGATTGGATCTTTTGGTTTAGTATTTTTGCTTATGTTGGGTTTTATTTGCTTGCTATTTGATGTGATACTTATGTTTGTTGTCCAGTACAATGAATAACTGGTTCACTTGATTTTTTGAACCAAGGACAATTTGTAACTCAATTGCGTGGACATATTATGGTCTAATACATGATGAGATGATAAGTTATTCAATTTTTTATAACATTAATTTTAGGGTCTTGTTAAGTTTTAGTAAAATATATATATTCAGTGTTCAATGAGCAATCAATAAAAAGATTTTCTGTTGTCTTGATTTTAAGGTAAAACTTTAGTTTTCAAAACTAGTTTTCATCTGAAAGAAATTACTTCCTGGTTTGTATTGGAAACTTAGGCTAGTTCTTTTTTCAAATCTTTATTTTTTAATAACTAATAGGCAAAATGAGGTTGTTATCTTAACTCAAAAATTTCACTTGTGTTTTTCAAAAAAGAAAAGAAAAGAAAATAATTCGAGTTTGGAACACTGGACCTTATTGGTTTTGGGTAAGATTGTGTAGGGTTAATGTAGGGTCTTTAATATTGAGCAAGTTTTTTGCTTAGCTTGGGTAAGCAAGAAACTTCGTCTATCTTCAAATTTGCTATAGTAGTTATACAACACGAAGAACACCTGATGTCATGATGTTCATGATGCCAAAGTTCTCCATGCATGTCTCTGTATTTTCGAAATGATAAGCTTTTCTATATACTTTCTCAATTAGGTTTATTTTTATAAAAAAAATATTTCGACTGTTAGACAATTATTAGGTCTAATGACAGCTTCTTTTGGTGTGATAAGGGGTTTGCACTAGTATTTTGAAAGGCAATTGTCTGATTTTGCACCAGTGTATGAAAGACGGTCACTTGAGGCACCTAACTGACTAAAGTACTCATAGCTAGTCTTGCCATGGTAAGATGAGGTAAAGTTCCAAAAGCGGTCCATGGCTGGCATATCTTTCACCCAACCCACAAGTGCTATGGGGTGCATGGGCTGCTTGTGATATGAAATGAAAAGCGATGATTACCTCAACACCTCCCCTAGGGTTTAGCATAATTACTAAAACACCCATTTATTTTTGGATAATTACTATTTCACCCCGTGAGATTTGGATAGTTATTATTAGACCATTTGAAAATCTTAAAATTATAACTCTTCGATAAAGGGGTGTAATTATAATATTATGCATTGGCTGGGGGTCTAACTGTACTTATGCATACATTCAGAGAGTGTAATTATAATTATAAGTTTGCTGCATTGTACACTAAGAGGTGTAATGGCAATGATCCAAATATCCGGGGGTGTTTTGGTAATTATATAAACCTCAGGGGATGTAGGGGTAATAATCTCAAAAGACAGAAGAACGATAAAATAGACAAATAAAATACAAAAAGTCCCAAATTAGAACACAAATTCTAAGTTATCAGCCACTGCCGAGCTCTTCTATTGCTCGCCGCATGTGTCGCCTCACTATGGTCACTGATGATTGTTGAGTTAAGTGCATTTTTATCTTTTTTCCCCTTTTCCCATGTTTTCTTTCCTCCTCTCACTCTTCAGTTCCTTTTTGAGAAGCTCTCTTTAATATTAGTATTTTATTTTAGTGAGACGATTGTGTTTTCCCAATGTGTGATAAAGGCTTTTCATTCTTCAATGTTGGCTTTTAAATTTTCAAGGTATACGAGTGTTGTAGTTATTTGGACTTTTATTATATTTATATATGCATTTAGATTTTTGTTAATTACTCAGTTTTATGCATCAATTAATATGAATATATGCCAGCTTATGACTTACTACTTTATTGATTTTCTATTATTACATATTACGTATTATATAGGGATAATTACCTCTTCATCCCTGAGGCTTGACATAATTATCAATACACCCCCTAAGGTTTCGAAAATTACCAAAACATCCCCTGCCATCAATCAATCTAATGGAAAATAATAAAGTCAGCAAAAAAATTGTGTTATTCCTATTTTGTCCTTGGATGAAATTGACCTAATTTTGGATGACTAAAATATGCATAGCGGGTCTAATTGTAATATTTTTGAAAAAGTTGGCTGGTGGATTTTGAAAGTTTAATGCAAATTTATGCAAATACCTCCCAGGGGTTCTAACCATAATATTTTTCAAAAAATTTAAATTGTGATCGTTATAATTAGTTATTTGTATAGTAGATGTGTGAAACTAATAGTAATATTTTTAGAAATATGGATGAAATATGCTCATTTTACACTTGAATCTTATGACTTTGAAAGACCACAACATCATCACCAATGCACGTTCATTCTTTAAAGCTAAGTAGTATTAACAAACTAGTAACTCCAAATACTCAACTAGCAACTCCAACTAACAGATTCAAATTGAAAATCCTCATGAATTAAATTAGTTCTGCAAATAATTTTTCAACCCTCGACATCTCAAACCTTAGTCCAACAATAATGTAATGGTTCAAATATGTAATAGGTAATCATAATAACCAGCCATATAGTAGCAGTAGATAAAAATCTCAACCCTATTTTAATAGTAGTCACTACTAGAAAAATGCTTATTTGTGACAGCCTTTACGACGGATTTTGAAAAAAATTGGTCGCAAAAAACAATTTGTGACGGATGTTGCGACCACCGATATCCATCGCGCGGGGCATGGTAGCAAAATTTTGCGACGAATTTTGTGACCCCTAGTTTTAGCGACCACAATTGTGATGGCTGTTGCGACAACCGTTTGTGACGTATACAGCGACGGATTAGAGGCATCACATTGTTTGCGACCTCCTAGTCCGTCGCAAAAGCTGCCACATGGATTCATAAAAAATTGGACTTGTGCGATGAATATAGTGACGGTTGCTCGTGGACGTCACACATTGTGCGACGTCCATGTCCGTCACAAAACACTGCCACGTTAATTGGGAATTTTGCGACGGGTTTGGGCTTCCATCACAAATTTGCGACCATTTTGTTCGTCGCAAGTATTTTTTTATTATATTTGCGACCGTTGCTTGCGTCGCAAAAGTGAAAATTCCTTCTATGTTTTTGTGACGGTTTTAGCCGTCACAAAATTTGGTAGATTTAAAAAAAAAAATTATTTTAATTCCAATTTTATCCTAAAATTAAATAAAACCTGTATCAAATAATATATTCAAATATATTGGACAATCATATAATACAAAACCAATATCAATTTTGCAATATTATCTATAATCCTTCAACAACATATCATCCATGATTTCTTCAACAAAATATCACCTATAAATATTCAACAACATATTATCCATAATTTGTTCAACAAAATGTCATCCATAATTGTTCAACAGAATGTCATCCATAATTGTTCGACAAAATATTACCTTAATAGTCTAACAACAATAAAAATGATATAATTCATAATCCTCCAATACTAGGACTAGTTATCCAACCACTTAAACAACACAACATACTCCAACATCAATCAAACCTCGTCCTCTTGATCACTATCGTCATTTTCTTGTTCATTTTGATTATGAGATATAGACGAAGACGGCACATTTTGAGTTACCTCAGGACGAGATAGATATGGGGGAGGCATGAAACCAAAGCTCGAGTATGGGAGGATTGATCGTTCCATCCCTCAACTTCATTTCGTCTACTCCTTGTCCTCTTTGATTGAATGTCAGACTCAAAGCAGTACGATGAAAAATATGATGATTCTTGGACTAAATATGCTTCACATATTGAGCCCTCGACTTTGGCTCTATTTTTTACCATACCTTTCAAATCATGCAAAAACCTAAAATTGAACATGAAAACACTAAATTTAGATAGTATTAAAAAAATATTAAATAGAAGCAAATGATAATTTTTACCTCTCAAATGGATACATCCATCTGTACTGTATAGGCCCACACATAAGTGCTTCGTATGGTAAGTGCACTGGCAAGTGCTCCATTGAATCAAAGAATCTGGGGGGGAATATGCGTTCCAGCTTACATAAAATGATCGGGATGTTTCTCTCCATTTGACGCAACTTCTCTTCATGCAACTCCGTTGAGCATATGTCTCTAAAAAACTGGCTTAATTCAATTAAGGGCTTCCACACATTTTGTGGCAACAAACTGAAAGCACTTGGCATTAATCGTTGCATAAACACGTGACAATCATGACTTTTCAAACCATGTAATTTCAGTCTAGATTTGTCTACACATCTAGCCAAGTTTGAAGTATACCCGTCAGGCATTTTTAAACCCTCAAGCTAAATGCAAAAATCTCGCTTTTCATCGGCAGATAAAGTGAAAGCAGCTTTTGGTTTTTTATATTTTCCACTAGCTAACTGACGTAAATGTAACTCTGGCCTTCTACAATATTCCATCAAATCCATCCTTGCCTTCTCATTGTCTTTTGTCTTTCCCTTGATGTCCATCACAGTGTTAAGCACATTATCAAAGACATTCTTCTCCATATGCATAACATCTAAGTTATGACGGACCAAATTGTCTTTCCAATAAGGTAATTCCCAGAATATACTTTGCTTTGTCCAATTGTGCGATATATTGTATCCAGGTAATTTACCATTATTTACTGGCAAGTCAATTATTCTAGGAAGATTACAAACTTTCTCCCACACTTGTTGGCCACTTAATCTAGGACGTGGCTGTGACCTTTCAATTCTTCCCTTATAGAATGCATCTCTATTCTTCCTAAACATATGATCAGGATGTAAGAACTGGCGATGACAGTCAAACCACGACATCTTTCCACCATACTTTAACCTGAATGCCTTTGTATGCTCCATGCAAATTGGACAAGCTAATTTTCCTGCAGTCATCCACCCTGATAACATACCATATGCAGGAAAATCATTTATCGTCCACATAAGCGCAACTCTCATTTGAAAATTCTGTTTCTTTGAAATGTCATAAGTTTCCACTCCTTCTTGCCATAACATCTTCAATTCATCAATTAACGGTTTCAAATATACATCAATTATGCTCTTTGGGTTATGTGGACCAGGAATTATGCAAGTCAAAAACATACAAGGAGTAGTCATACACATTTTAGGTGGTAAGTTCTATGGAGTCACAATTACAGGCCAACAAGAATATGGGGTTGCAGATTGACTAAATGGATTAAATCCATGTGCACATAAGCCAAGTCTAACGTTTCTTGGCTCCGCAGCAAAATCCGAATGAGTTTCATCAAACTTCTTCCAAGCTAACCCATCAGAAGGATGGCACAAAAAACCATCTTTTCTTTTAAATTCAAAATGCCATCTCATATGCTCAGCAGATTTCAAAGAGGCGTACAATCGTTTCAACCTAGGGATTAGGGGCAAGTAATGCATTCTTTTATAAGGAACATTATTCTTCTATGCCTTTTCAACACCCATCTTGATTTGTTTAAAACGAGGATGGCCACAGAATTTGCATTCAATCAATTCAGCATCATTTGTATAATATATCATACAACCATTTATGCAGCAATCAATTTTCATTGAAGTTAAACCCAACTTCGACACCAATTTCTTTGCCTCGTAGAAATTGTTAGGAACACAATTCTCTAAAGGATTTGATGATTTGATAAGTTTAGCCATCCGATCAAAGCACCCTTGTGACATGTTGTAGTCAGATTTTAAACACATCATTTGTAAAGTAATTGACAATTCAGTGTGAGCATCACAACCTGGCCACAAAGGTCGCTGAGCAGCAGCCAATACGTCGTAGAAGTGTTGAGCTTCTTTATTTGGAGCTTCCTCTATAATGACATTTCTCTTGTTGCCACGATTAACCTCTACTCCATATAAACTACCCCTCATAGCATCATATACAAAATTTTCATATCGATCATATTCCTTATCAAAACAAGCCTGGGCACTACTCGAAGCCCCCTCATGCATATTAGAACTAGGTGGTTCAGACTCCCCATGCTTCGTCTAATACCAGTAATTAGACATGAACCCATGCTTCAATAGATCTACGTGCACTTCTTCAGGATCCATAAATTTCATATTTTCATGTTTGGAACAAGGGCATCTAATTTCTTTATCTTGGAAATATTGAGGTTGTATGCATGCAAAATCAATAAATTGTTTAACCCCAACTACAAATTCTCTTGTATAATCTTTTCTATTTGGCAAAAGTCTATCATACATCCAACTACGTTCAGTACGAATATCCATTTTCTGTTTAAAAAAAAAAAAAAAAAAAACAATCCATTCAAAAACTCATCAAATAATCCAACATATAATATAGATCCAACATATAGACGCATCAAAATAGATCAACTAGTATTTCCACATTATTTGGAAAAAAGAAAAAGACTGGTTTAGTTGGATTGAGAAGGAAACAAAAATCATGTTTTTTTCTCATTTAATATCCTGTGGCATGGGCAAGACCTTCTGCAGTATACGTGCTTCAACTTAAAAGGCCATGACAAAAGAATCCTTACAAGTTCTTCTTTCCTAGAGGTCAACTATCTTTATACATATATATAAATTAAGAGATCATTATCTTGAGATATATATATTTATATATATTTTCTTTTGTTCCTTTTTTTGGCAAAATACTTATTTTAATTGTTTCTTTCTTTCTTTCCCCCATTTGCCCTAGTCATTTTATTTTATGTTATTTTAGTGTAAGGTAATTAAGTAACTAATTAAGACAATAAAGTAACAACAAATCCTTTGTGAAGTAGAAAACATGTAATTCACAAGAAAACCATACACCACATTTAACTTGTCGGTTCAGTTTTGTTTTTTAAAAAATTAGACTAACCATAGTCATTTACCTTTTTTCCTAAAAAAATTAGACTAACCATGTTATTGCCTTCTACTTTATATATATATATATATATCTCATTCTATTATAATCCCTAGAAAGTTTTTACCTTTGGCCAATTTACATTTTACCTTGTTAGGTAAAATGAGAATTTACTGTGCTTAATTAACCCATAGGCACGTGGATGCCTTTTGAGATGCCCAGCTGACCATTTAGGTACTTATGAAATTGTGAGACTTCTTTGAACACAATCAAGTATCATATTAGATTCACGGTATAAGAATCTCGATAAAATAAAATTAAAAATAAGTTGAACTCTAACAATTAAAGACATGAATATTTTCTAGTTCAACCCCAATGTGGTTTAAGTGGTGCATATTAGTCATTCTCAATCTCCATGAACCGAGTATGATAACCATGAATAGATTCTGGAATATTAAGAATTTTATTTGATGATCGAGGGACTTCGAAACAGTGACCAAAAGAAGAAAAATTAAACTTTTATGATTGAAAGAATATAAACTTCATGTTGTGAATTTCATTTGATGATTAATGGTCATCAAGACAGAACGAGGAAAATATATACATATATATATATATTACAAGTAGGCCCCCTAAATCCACTTGTAATGTTCCAATCCATATTATAGATTTCTAGAGGGTGTATTGTAACATTACACAAGCTTCTTCAAGTCCTAAGTCAAAAGAAGTGTTAATGTAATTTTTCAAATTACAAGAGGTGTTCCTATACCAAATCTCAATGATCGGATAATCATCTAAATGTAACCATTAAATGTCAAAGAAAAATCACAAACTTAATGAATTTTTTACTCCAAAAGACCAATAAAAAATTAATTGCTTCCATATCAATTAAAATAATAGAGATGCCTTTGCAGTCTACAATAATTGATAACATTGGACAGCAATATATTCCCATAACAGCACTTTTTGCACAACATAATATTAAAGGAAAATCAAACACATAACCCAACACGTAATGACAAAATGATATTGAAAAACAGCAACATATTCCCATAATAGCACTTTTTGCACAACATAATATTAAAGAAAAATCAAACACATTCATGTAATGACAAAATAACACTGAAAAACAGCAATATATTCCCATAACAACACTTTTTGCACAACATAATATTAAAGAAAAATCAAACACATAACCCAACATCTAATGACAAAATAATGTTGAAAAAATGCATACCTTTCTCAATCTTCTCTCAAAGTTGACAAATCTACAATGAATTCCAAAAACAAAAAAGAAGCAAAAATACAAAAAAAAAAAAAAAAAAAAAAAAAAAAAAAAAAAAAAAAAAAAATCAGTTTTTTTCGAAAAAATAAAGAAATAGATTGCCGCTTCTCACCGGCGGCCTGTTCGAAAATGAAAATCAATGAGATCTCCGGTTCTCGATCTTGCCGGCGGGATTTGTGAAAAAGAAAAAAAAAAAGTAAAAAATGGTACGTCGTACCTGTTTCTGGCTGACGGAGAGAGAGACAGAGGGTTTGGGAAGGGGGAAAAGGGAGAGAGGGTTGGGGTTTCGGGAAGCGGGAAAAAAAATTATTTTTTGTATTATTTTTTAGTTAAACATTATTTTAATGTTAATTCAAGTTAACATAATCTTTATGAATTTTAAATTTTAAATTAAGTTATTAAAAATAAATTATTATAATGATAGTAAATTAACTTCTTAAATGGTATAACATACGAATTAATATATATTACTTATAATATAAATTTTATATATAGAATTAGGCATCTATTTCGATATTAATTTGGTATACAAGAATTGGGCATCTATTATCTGTTAATTAATTTAATTGGAATTCAATCTCTATTAATTAATTATTTGAAATTAAATTAAGTGATTCATTTCAAGGATATAATTTATAATTTCTATATAGCACTAACACTGATTATAAATACATGGAGGAAAGGTAAAAAATTGCCCAGGCATTAATTATTACTTCCTTATCATAAGAGGATATGGTTTAATTTACGTTAGTCTTTTTCTCAAAATGATGTTGGATCAATGATTTTAATATCTAAATCTCTTTGAATAAGTAATTAATATATTAACATATAAAAATAATAATTAATTTTTTAGTTTATATGCATTAAATTACCGAAGCATTCAGTTACATACATTTTAATCACCATATTATTTATTTTTGGATTTTTTATAAATAATTTTGAAAATTGTGGTATATGGATAATTTTGGATATGGGCATGTATATATATATCCTATTATTTTATACTAATTCTACAACATTCAAGTAAGATACAATGTATAAGATAATGACAAATTAATTAAGACTCATTAATGTTTGCTTAGGTTCGTTTAATTCGTACGTAGGCCAATAGCAGTGGAATATTCAAGATTTTGATTAAGTGGTATCAAAATATTAATAATAAATATATTAATATTTAATAAAAATAAAATTTACATATATTAATCCAATTGTACCCAATGAGGCTTTATGTTTTGAAATATCATCATAATATCATCATCTAAAATACTTATAAATGCATCTCTTATTTTATAACTATTAACAATTTTTTAAGGAAATCATCATTTATTAATTTAATTTGGCAAATCAGTTTAGAACTTTCAAACTTGAGAATTTTGGTAAAAAATTTATCTATAAACACATGATCATTACTAGAAGAACAAATTTTTACACAATTAATAATTAGTATTCACTTCATAATTTATAAATACTCATAATTTCTAATCACAAATAAACCTAACTTTTTAAATGCTACAATAGTTCATGACAAAAAATTAATACCCCGCTAATTAACAATCAAAATCTACATATAAGAAAAAGCCTATAATATTTAATTAATTAGAAGTCCTAATAATTAATGTAAAAATAAGAAATTAAAACTAAAAAATAAAAAATAAATAAAACATTCCTATTTAAATATCCTTTCTCCACTCTCTCGGTTGTGCTTAGAAAGAAAGAAAACAAATGAAAAAGGAACCTTAAGAGAATAGGAAAAAGAAGTACTGTGGCTCAGGGGACTCGAACCCATCACCCATAGGTCAACATTGTGGAGCTCCCACCAGTTGAGCTAAGCGACCTAAATTTTCCATAATATTTAATTGATTAAAAGTCGCAATAATCAATGTAAAAATAAGAAATTAAAAGTAAAAAATTAAAAATAAATTTAAACGTTTCTGTTTGAGTTTCCTTTCTCCACTCTCTCGGCTGCGCTTAGAAAGAAAGAAAACAAAGGACAAAGGAACCTTAAGAGAACAAAAAAGAAAAATTATTGTGGCTTGGGGGACTCAAACCTATCACCCATGTGTCGGTATTGTGAAACTCCTGCCAACTAAGCTAAGCAAACAATTTATTATAGTAAAAATTTACATGTAACTTATATATAAAAAGTAAATTTTTGTGGCCCCAACTAGGGTCAATTGAAAATTTTTGACCTCACACAAAACTAAGGAGAAAAAAATTAATTATTTTAGTTTTGTGACGTTCCTAAACGTCATAGAAGTTTTTATTTCATTTTTTTTTGTCCAAAACTTGTGACGCCTTGTTTTTGTCGCAAAAGATTTTAACTTTGCGACCACCATTTTGCGACGCACATAGCCGCCACAAAAGCAAATAAAAGTTCTAATTAAATATTCTTGGTTTGTGACGTTCCATGTCCGTCACAGAATTTTGTTTTATTTTATTTTTTTTAACGTTGCGATGCCTTTTATCCATCACAAAATATCTTAAATTGGTGACCACGTTTTGCGATGGATCCATCCATCACAATTCGTTTGCGACCAATTTTGTCCCTTTAAATCACAACAAAAAAATATGGCGCCTTTGTGACGGAAATTGTGACGTCTCTTTTTGCGATGCACTAGAAAGCCACAAAATCCGTCGCAATGCACGATAGCGTACCGTCGGTCGCAAGCATCCATCCCAAAATTGATTTTTTCTAGTAGTGAGTCCAGGAAAATAATAGTAGGTAAAAGGTCACTAACAACAGCCGATGTTTAGCAACATTATTCACAAAAATAGTGTTTGAACAAAAAATGACACAACAAACAATTCAAAAACCATTTAACTAAACTGATACACTTCATACTTCATTTACTTTAGTAAGATGATGCAACAATTCCCCAAAAGAGTTTTATAACAGCAAATCTGTTCACATAAGTGTGGTTCAATTATATCATGAACATTAAGACAAAAACAAGCTTATAGCCCCATATTACGTTTACATTAGACAATTATAGTTGCATCATGTAGCATGAAGCCAAAATAATACCCAAAAAGTGCTAAGAAAATCCCAATCATCCAGAACTACATTAACACATCAAAGCATCAAGCTATAGCACAAAATCACTTTACCAATTCACATCACAAAATAAGAGTACCAAGCTCATTCCAATTAAAATAGAAAATCTTCATCAAATGAACCATCTCCTACAGCTTGCATAACATCAGCTATAATAGCATCTAAGTCAATAGATTCATTAGCAAGGGCAGTCATCTCATGCATGACAGGTACATAGACATCTTCCTTTTGTCAAAGGGAGGGGAGTTGTCGAACATTTAGGTGTTTTGCCTCTTTCTTGTCCTCATTCTTCTAATTACATTGGCAAGTGTTTCATTGAACTCTTCCTGCAAAAAAAAAAAAAGATTGAGATCATTATTGAAATGCAAAGTAGCAATTGCATTGGAATTAAAATTGAAATGCATCCTTATTTCATATCTCCTTATTATTCTCCTTTGGCTTCCTCCTTTGTTATCTTGCCCAACAAGACCCCTTTGACAACTTCTTTTGTTGTGGCCATGTTGATGGCACAAACTACATATCAGTGTAGCTGGGCCCAACTCTCTTCTTCTATTCTTTTTGAGACTCTCAGGCTGCCTTCCTAATGGGGAAGGTCTTACAGTGGCTGGGTGGACTCTAGGTAAATCTGATCAAAACTTGGGATCTAGCATAGGGCTGATGAGATTTTCATATATCTTTATGAACATAGCTTTTGAAAAATGTCTGTTAGCATACATCTCTAATGGTTCCCTTTTCTCCTATTACAGCACATGTATGTCTGCATCCCATATCCTATAGTCACAGGTATGCTAATCCAAATTCACAATGTGCAGGTTGTCTGGATTCACAATGTGCAGGTTGTCTCTTTCCCTAACTTGGTAGACTATATTACTTCAAGGCAAGACATGATAGTCTCTTAAGTAGTCACTTTGAGAGTTTATCTCTTTCAAGATATTTGGCATCACACAAGGTTTGACCATTTCCCTCATTTGTCAACTTTTCTCACCAACTTTAGCACTATCATTGTTCTCAAACCATCAAGAACAATGAGTACTGGCTTGTACCTCAACTCATTAATCTAGACATTAAATGGCTCGGTAAAGTTGTTTGCGAGATGGTCATTTTTCGATGTAGTAGGAAATGAACTTCTACATCTGTATTTATTTCTCCAATTTTCTCCATCGTAGCTTTATGTCCATGAAGGTTGTAACACCTTGAAGCCATCCAAAAATGCTACCTCAACAACTTCGTGGGGTATATCTTTATAAAGTTCTGAAGGATGTTAACAGCATGCAGCACCATTTCAGTAATGGATTCCATTACCCCCTTAACAAAATGATAATAAAACATAAGTTAAACTCATATATTTAAAAAATGCTTACACGAATATTACATTTAGACCCCCACATAAATATTTACTTAAATGATGCATTACAATTAGACCCCCTCTCTCAGAAATAGAGCCTAAAACATAGAAAATAATACAAATATAATAAAGACTAACAAGTGGTCCAAATCCAAATATTACAATATCATTATGCAAATAATAAAAGGAATAGCATAGGCCTGTCAATGGATAGGGTTTTACCCTACCCAGACCCAACAAAATTAATATCTACCCAGACCCAGGCCCACTAAAAATATTTAGGCCCAGACCCAGACCCAAACCCATTGAAATATTAGTATGGGCCTGGGTCGGGTCCATGCCCAGTGAAGACCCAATATACCCATTACCCAATTGAAACCCGTTAGAGACATTGAAGGATATGGGGTTCTGGCGTTCTGCACCTCTGCCATTCTGGACTTTGGAGACAAGGAAACTTCATTCCATTGCAATTTTCACTTCACGCCATTGATACATTTGGGAAAAAAAGAAACCAAGGAGTTGCCGAATCTCACGATCTGCCTACGACTAAACTAAGGAATCGATTTTCACCTGGGCCTCGATCTATCGGTATGAAAAGATGGGTTTTCATTGATTTATTTTTTTTGGAGTTTTTTTTATCATTTTTTCTCTATTTTTTGCTTTGTCCTTGTTGTTTGGCAATTGATTATGGTTGATTGATTTGTTTGTGGTGTTGGGCTGTGGATTTTATGTGTATTTTTTATTTGTATTTTAGGTTTATTAACTAATGGAAATTCAAGTAGGTTTATTGGCCATCAATATGGATATTTGCTGATTTTCTTTGAATTTGTGGAGCTTCTCTGTTTTATTTTTTGGATAGAAATTAAGATTTCTGTTTGGGCCTTTAATTCTCCATTTTTTCTGTCAAAAACTTAAGTTCTTCACATGATCTCTTGTTTTTCTTTGTCATATCAAGAACCAAAGTTTATCGTGTTTGCTTGGGATGCGGAACAAGTCAGATATCTAATGATTCTTTTACCATTGAATTTCCTAGCCCAGATTGGTTCCGTTCAGTTTCAGCTTACTTTTTTCTTCAATTTGTATCTGCAGTATCGCCAAGCACATACTCTTATGCTGCTATGCATTACAGACTGGTGAAACAAGTCAATAGTAGCTTCCTTGAAAGACTTATTTATTAGCCAAATAGAGTTTTATTGTCTAGTTAAATAAAGTTTTATGCATCTGCTGCATAAGCATGTATCTCACTTGCCATGCTATGAATAGCTTCATAATGTTCAAGGTTCATCGGCTGGGCTTGATAGAATTATAGCCCATTAATATAATGAATTGCAAATCAGTGGATGGTAAATGGAATAACGTAATTCAGCTGCATAGTGCCCTACTGTTTTTTCAAAAAATAAGTTTGATATGCTTTGGTTTGGTGTGATATTTCAATAAAAAAAGTGAGTATCTTTGGCTTTCCTTTCTTGTCATTTATTAGTGCCCTACTATTATGAGATAATATCAAGCATTATATGAAAATTTCAAGCATGCATGAGTTTTTTGTTCACCTTTGGAATTGCTCTATATAGACTTTTGTTCACATTTGTAATGCTTTACATGCATGAGTTAAATATAGTGAGCATTCTTCGTATTTTGAAGTTCTTTTGTTTCTTTGCAGATTTTTTAATGTCAACTTCACATAGTGAATCTAGCTAACCTATTTCTTTTGGTAGTGGTGATAATGAAGAAGTAACTAATGTATCTAATGGATCGAAAAGACAAAAGTCAGTTGTATGGCAACACTTCACGAACGTTAGGGGTGTAAATGATATTGTGCAGGCTAAATGTAATCATTGTGAGAAGCTTATGTCTGGTAATGCCGCCTATGGAACTACTCATTTGAAAAAACACCTAAAAAATGCATGTCCTAAATTCAAGTTAGAGTTTAGAAGTGGATCAAGTAGAAGTCCTAAGATCGAGTTCAAATTTGACCAAGTTAAAAGTCGAAAGGACTTCGCAATTGCATGCATAAAACACAAGTATCCCTTCAACATTGGTGAACATGAGTACTTTGAGTTGTTTTTGAATGGTTTGAACCCGGACTTTAAACTTCCTTGTAGAAACACCATTAGGAGTGATGTGATTGAGGTATGTGAAGAGGAAAAAGTCGAAGTTTACAAATTGTTGGATGGACTAAAATGTAAAGTGTCTTTAACCATGGATATTTGGACTTCAGAGCATTCACGTATTGTATATTGTTGTTTGACTGCGCATTTTATTGATGATAATTGGGAGTTGCGAAAGAAAATTCTTGCATTTAGAAATCTCCCATATCCTCATGATGGTGAAACTTTATTTATGTTCATGAAGGAAATGGTTTTGGAGTGGAATTTGGAAAAGAAGATGTTTTCTGTTGTTATTGATAATGCTACGTCTAATGATGTTATGATCAGAAAATTGAAAGATTGGCTTGTTCATGATTCGTTGATTGATTTTGATGGTGATTTGTTGCATGTGAGTTGTAGTGCACATATTTTAAATTTGATAGTACAAGATGGGTTAAGTCAAATTAGAGGGCTAATTGATAAAATACGTGAAACTGTAAGGTACTTGAACAAGTCTTTTGCCGCGACTCAAAAGTTTGAGACCGCATTAAATCAATGTAACTTAGAAGATAAGAGGCAAGTGGCCATGGATGTGCCCAATAGATGGAATTCAACTTATGAATTGCTTGCAACAGCTCTACCATTGAAAGAAGCTTTTTGTCGTTTACAAAGAATAGATAAGCACTATTTTTTTAATCCATCTGAATCAGAATGGGAAGTAGCCAAAGTTGTACATGACAGTTTAAAATTTTTTTATGAAGCTATTCGTCATTTTAGTGGTCGCAAGTATCCAACTTCTAATGTATTCTTTCCTGATGTGTGTGAAATTCATCTAAAATTGATTGAGTGGGGCAACAGTAAACATGATTTTATTAAAAGGATGTCTCTGCCCATGAAAGTGAAGTTTGACAAATATTGGGATAAATGTTGTTTAGTTTTAGCTGTTGCTGTCGTATTTGACCCTAGGTTCAAAATGGATTTAGTTGAGTACTTTCACGCTAAAATCTACGGAGAAAACTCTGGTACATACAATCAAAGGGTTCACGATACTTTGGTTAACCTGTTCATAAATTATGTAGGTAGTTTTATTCCTTCGACAACTGGATCTAATGTGGAAAGTAGCTCTGGTGATGAAACACGTGATTCTTTGAGTGATTTTCATAGATGGTGTGATGCATCACGTGTTTCAATTAATCATAAGTCGGAGTTAGATATCTATTTAGAAGAGAGTAGGTTTCCACGGGCACAAACGTTTAGCATCTTAGATTGGTGGAGAACAAACAGTCCTAGGCTACCCATCTTGGCAAAGATAGCACGTGATATTTTAGCAGTTCCAGCTACTACCGTCGCATCAGAGGCTGCATTTAGTGTTGGAGGTCGCGTCATCGATGAGTCACGTGCATGCTTGCTTCCGGATGTGGTAGAGGCACTAATAGTTACTGATGATTGGATTGGATCCAATACCTGAAAGAGGTAAGTTTTTTTATTTTTTGGTTTTTAGTTATTTTGTTAGTTTTATTAATATTTTCTTTTTTTTTTCATATCGTAATTTAACTTTCATAGTTTTATCAATGATACTAATTATCATTTTTTTTAATTCTTTTTAGTTCGCAGGTTAGAGATATAGTGATTTGAAGATCATTTAGATTAAAATGTGCTAGTAAGACCGATTTGTTAAAATCGAATTATATTGTTGTAATTAGATGTAAAGAAATTTCTCATTGTATTGGACTGTATATTTGAACAAAAATTAGTAATATTTTTCTATGTTACATTTGCTTGTTATATTAGGATATTCTTATTTTTCATTTGTTAACTGTGATTAATTTTTTTATTTGAGCGCTGATAGGTTAATTGGTTTTTATTTATAAGTCATTTAAAAACAAAAAACACAAGAACAAAAGCACAAAAACAAATAATATTATAGGCCAAAATATAGAGCTATGGTCACTTTTTCTTGTTGAAAATTAAATTTCTATCTCAAATTGAAAAAAAAAAAAAAAATTGGGTCGGGTTTGGGTCCAGATTTTGGGCCCATTTTGTGGACCCAATGGGTTTTTGTACCCATTGGGTAGGGTAAGCTTTGGGTCTTGGGTGTTGGGAATTTTTTGGGTGTGGGTAAGGGTAGGGTAAAACCCTACCCATTGACAGCCCTAGAATAGCATAATTCCAAATTTTACCTTATATCTATTGCACATAAATGTCCAAGGTATGTTAGTAGAAAATCCTCTAAACATGTCACTGAGACAACTGAAAAAGAACATCTAGCTATCCTTGTATTTAGCCTCCACCACCTCGTAAGCAGGTGGAAGTATAACATTGTCCCCATATAATGAAACAGCAGCCAATGGCACACCTCCAAATAAGCCCTTGATGTGGCAGCCATTGAATCCCAGGAACGGGGAGCAACCATTAAGAAAACATCCTCTTAAAGCCCCCAAACTAATAAAAAATCTCTTGCATTATAGAGTCAGTGTGTTTAATAAAGCACTAGCATCAAATTCTTCATCTCCATCCTCCATTCCATATTCTATCTTCAATAAAGTTCCCAATGGCAAATTACTTGGCAAATGAGGGCCCTTCACACAATTGTTTTAAGTTGCATAAAGTCATAGGTATTAAGGGGAAGCTGTTGGGCCTGTTACGACTTGATAAGATGAGATATCTATATATTCAAATGAAATAGTGATGTAGGGTGAGACTTGGTGGCTGAGCTGTGCTGGTTTAATGCTCTTTAAATTTGTAGGCTGGAAATATGGCCTAAATTTCATCTTTGGCCACTGTTGTGCAATGGTTGTTTTCTGCTGGATTTGTCTGTGCTATATTGTGTCTTCATTAAGTATAAGCGGGACTGGAAATATTCAGAAGTGGTGGATGGGATTCGAACCTGGGACCTTGGTTTATTAACAATATTGGAGATTATTGCAATTGCTTGCACTGGATTCGAACCTGGGACCTTGAGAAACTTGGGTGGTAGCCGGGCCGTAATTGGGCTAACTTCCTTGGGCTTGAATTAAAATGTTTAAAGCTGGGCTAGAATTTTGCTAATTTGTGTGTGGACTGGAATTTTTTCGATTGGGCCTTGCGGTTCATGGCAAATGGGCATACTTGTTGGATTCCATTTTTTTATGCAGCTGATTTTTGTTTCAATAGTTGAGAACCTAAAGGCTAATTGTATAAAGCTATGATGATGTAAGGGGAAGAGTCTTCCCTCATTTAATTACAATCTTGTATCAAACTTTGTATAGGGGGTTAGCACCCCTCGTTTATAATTTCACACTTGCTATTAATAAAATCCAAGAATTGCATGTGGCTTGATCCCGGGGGATAGTTTCCCTCCGTGGTACACAAGCATCGTGGATAACGCCCGACTGGCAATTCCAGGCTTAGCCACGTATTTTCAAATTCTTTTTTCAGCTTAGCTCTAACTCCCAATGGCTTAGGTAGTTATGAAAATAGATCTCCAAATGGCTTATGTATTTTCAAACTCTTTCTTCTGACCATTTCAGCATACTAAGGTAGGAATGAAAATAGTTCTCTATGTATACCCTCAATCATCTTAAAGGCATTCCTTTTAGCTCAGTAAATCTGCATGTAATTGGGTTGCAATCCATATTACTTCAACTCAGCTCTAACTCCAAATGGCTTTATATTTGGATTCTCCTTCAAAACTTGCTTCAATCAATTAACTATTCATGAGACAGAAGCTTCTTTCACATTAGCAAGTCTAGTACATGAATGCACTAAATGAAGGGTCTTAATCATATATTTGACCCCATTAGGTAGGAGAAATCCATGTACTCTCCATGCATATTTTTTAGCTGCACAACTTGAGATAACTCTTGTCCTTTCATTTTTTAATCTTACATATTCAAACCCTTCTTAGACTGTATAGTCTCTTAGTGCCTCTCTAAATTTCTATATATTTTGGAATATTTGCCTTTCTCAAGAACTATTCTTTAGCCAAGTTCAGTTGAAGGCTCGAATTTCTCTCTATTAATGTATTTAGCCATTGGATCAATCACCTCTCTCTAAATTGTCCCAATAATTATCATTATCTGATGACATATTACTTGGACTAATCATTAGATAATTAGTCACTTATCACTCTTTTTTCATTATGAGCTCCAATTATACAATCATTAACACCATAATTCACGGGCTCAATTGACCCTCATCCTCTAATTTCTCAAAATCAGAATCAACTTGAAAATTCTCTGCCTTTGTGGTAGGTTCGGTAGCATGCTCACCAGTAGGTTGAGTAGCATGCTCAGTAAAATTCTCCAATACTACCTTGTGTTGAGCTGCGTGATCAGATTGATCCACAGTAGAAGGCTCAGTAGCTTGTTCAACACTGGTTTCTTGCTTATGTTTAGATTGAGAAACATGTTCACTATATTCTTGCACACCAGCTTCTTGCTCATTGTAAAGTTTATGCATACTATTTTCTTGCACGCCAATACATTGGTCATTGACAAGCTCTAAGACACCATGTGCTTGCTCATGTTCAAATTGAGAAAAAATGTCCACAAATGGCTCCTCATTATCCTCTATAGCATTCCCTTCATCTTCAAACAAAAATCCCTAATTATTAGCTTCATCTTCCCTCCCACTAACACCAATGATATGCAACTCCATGGCTAATGGTTTTGTTGCATCTATATCAACCCACACATGCATTTCATTAGTAGTAGCATTTAACATAAACATCTCCAAAACATCATTATCATTCTAAACATCAATTCTAGCGCTTGGTCCCTCACAATCAGCACAAAGGTTCAATATCCCTGGCACACGTTGCATCCATACACACTTATCAATGTCATGCAATAAATCCTTAAACTTATACTAACATGAGTTGATGTTCAAAAAGACATCTTGTTCATTAAATATATGGAAAAGAATGCCGTGGGATAGGCTTGTCATTTCTGCGACAAACATCAATACAACGAGTTCTTAGCCAATACTCAACTATTGTGAACAAAATAAGCAGGATAACCAATGACATCGTGCATTAGCACCAAAGCAAGAAAAATTAAACTAAAGACTATATATTAGCCAAAACAATGATCACACAAAGACCTCATTATAAAAACTTTTAGAACAAGAACTCTGTTTTGCTAGTGTATAAAAAAAATGGAAAAAATGAACGAAAAATAAAAATTTTCTACACAATAGACACTAAAAAAAAATTCAATGATTGATATGCAATTTTATTCTCAAAATACCCAAAATGGCTTCAAAGAAACCCTACATTAGATTACAAAATATATATAAATAAAACCAAAAAATAAAAAGCAAAGTAAAACATCCATATATCATCCTAATATTGTAGCAATATAATAAGAAATGATCAAAAAACAGTATGTATTCTCAAAACACAAAAAAAAAAAAAAAAACAAAACAAAACAAAACAAAAAACTCAAATCACCCCATTTTTGTAGAAGCTACAAAAAAGAAAAAGAAAACTTTTGCTAACCCATTAACAAACAGAGCAACAAATAACACAAAGAAGCTAAAGAGACATAAAATGATGTCAAGCATCAAGGAATAGAAAATACCTACAAAAGGTGTCCAAAGAATCGAAAGTAAGTGCAATATGATGATGGACTTCAGTAGCAAGGAGTCTTCTTCCTCTTTGAAGTGGTGAAAATAAGGTTGTGTTGGGATTTTTCTTTAGCAATGGAGTTTTTGGCAAAGTGATATGGCTTGAAGACTTGGAAAGGAAGGTTGTATGTGAGCGCGAAATATAGGAGATTCCATAATAAACACTAAAAGGGTAAATTCATCTGATCACCACTTTAAAAGTTTTCTACTTTTATATTTTTTTTATCAGTCTTAATACAGAGGGCAATATAGTCATTTTAATATGCCCGTTAACTTTTTCGTCATATTAATTGACAATAGGGGATGTTTTGGTAATTTTCCAAAGCTCAGTGGGTGTTTTGATAATTATGTCAAACCTTAAGGCGTGATAGATAATTATTTATATTATATATATTTTTCTTAATTATTGCTCGCTTGACTTTGATTGTTACCTCTTACCTAAAAAATGGGTTTATAGTTGTTTCTTGCCTCAAGCCTTTTATAACTATGGTTTTCACAACAATTTGGTTCGTGATTACGAAAGCTAGTTGAGCTTGTTTATGCTCAAGTGACCACTTTGAGGTATCTATTATGTTCTCCTTTCCATGATTAACTGGAAAAATGAGTATTAGGCTTATGCTTAGTAATGAGTTCGGTGTTAATCTACATCTTTTTTCATCGTTTCCACTTGGGAGCCATAGAACAAAGAGAAATCTACGCTTCACTTGCCCCACAAATGTAAGAAAGAAAATGGAGAAATCCAACTCTTGTGCTTGCTTTAGGACTTTGGGTATGCACACATATATATATATATATATGTATTCAAAATTGTTGGAAAATTGGGCTGCCTATGTGGCTGACCTATGAGAATTAATCTACGCTCATTAGAATAGGGCTTTACAAAAAAAACGAGAAAGAATGATTCTTCTTTTGAAAAGAAAAAAATCACCCCATTATCGAGCTCCCTTCCACACTACACATCATAGGTTACATGCTTCAAAATTAACTCTATAATATTTGAAAAATAAGATCTAACTCCATACTTCTGGTATTCATGTGTGTGTACAAGAAATGAAAGTGTGTGTGAGGTTTTGCAAAATATTGTACTTTTTTGAGTGCAAAAACACAAGTGGGAGTTTCATATAATTGTATCTAAGTTGTGGAACAAGAATTGCTCCATTTTTTGTGAGTTATTCAAGACCGCAAGGCGTGAATAAAAGGTATAACAAGTCAGTGATTTCAACCAAGGTTTAATTGTGCATTATGAGGTAAGCTTCCACGTTTAATTACAAAAAATTCATTTATATTATATATGCTTCGATCTTCATTGGTATCAAAGCCCTATGATTGTTTTCCTGACTGTAAAACATAGATATACGCAGGCTTGAACACCATAAAATCATGTTTCGAATATATGATATGTTTTTATTTTACATTCATGAACCGCATATGGTGGAAATATGTATACTAAACCATATGTGGTGAGATTTTTACTGAAGCATGCTTGTATGTCATAGATCTCAACTGTTAATTTTTGTAATTTTTTGTTACATATGTTGAGAGATAAAAATTATTTTATTCCTAGGGTTTAGAAAATTTATTGCGATACTATTTATTGTGCATTGTGAATTATGGCATGAAATTTATATGTTGGATAGCACCTGAAAAATTCTTGAAATCCATATATTGTGCATAAAATTTGGCTTAGAAATGGATTTGATATGAATTTTTGAAATTGCTGTTCGATTTTTGAAAATCTGAAAATTGGTGTAGAAGATGATGAACAGTAAAATAACATTCCTACTCTTGAAGCCTTCTATTGATCAATCAAACACACCTAGAGACCTCAAATTATTAATCTGAATACACCATGCGTTTAGGAGGGTAGAAAATAGGGAGGAGAGATAGCTGGAATGCCATCGCCGGAAATGGCCAGCAAGGCGGCGAGTGTGATTCATGTGCCGCTCAGGCGTGTGTGAAAGTATTATGCCACATCTGATGATATAGCCAGTGACATGGCAGTACTTCAGCTACAGGTGTTGCCACTCTATCTGCAATTTGGATAAATTTTTTAAAAAATATAAAAAAAGAAAAATGGGGTTGGATGAGCCAGACACGCCCAATCGCAGTGACGACGCGTGTCACCGCATGAGGTCCCTTATGGTGATCGTTTTTTGACCGAAAAATTATGGTACCAAAATAAAATTTTTGATTTTTCTGTAATTTTTATTTAATTTTTTGAAAATAAAGAATAATTTCTATAATTTTAGAAGTTTTAAACATTCTGAAAATTGCAGAAAATAATTTTCTTTGAGAAAAATTATGACTTTTTTTGGTAAATAAGAAAAATACATTTTGAGGTAGCCGCTACTCAAAATAAATTTTTAGGCATTTAAGAACACATTGCACTTTAACTACGCTTGAGAAATTGTGTTTTTTGGATTAACTTATAACATGTTATTTGTGTATTGCATTCTGAATGTGTTCAAAATTTATTTTAACACAAATTAGCATATTCAACCCCAAATCTATAGATATGGTTATAGTGAGAGATACTCAACGTGCTCTCCGAAGATGGCGATGAATGTTGAGGGACCCGGTATACAAAATTAAACCCCTTGGTGTAACACCCCAAAAATTTTTTTAATTAAAATTTTAACCCTCCGTTTTCCAAATGAAAATTCGTTTTCACAGTCACGAAAATTATTTTATCGCCAAAATAATTTATCTACATCCAAAAATTTTTCTTACATTCGAAATTTCATTTATGCATTTTCTGGCCCAAACAAACCAATTAAGCCCAAGATTGTGGTCCAATTTAGATCAAATTTTAGCTCAAATTAATCTCAAGCCCAAACCAACAATTCAATAATAAAAAAAAAAAAAAAAAATAGAAATGTAGCAGCAAATCGCCAGCCCCAATTTTGTGGATTTATCTACCAACTCTAGTACTATAAACTTATCCAACAAGCTTTAGAATTGTAAGACAAGCGCCTAACTCATCTTTCTTTGCTAAGATGCCCCTCAATTCCTCTATAAATAGGCTAATGTGTTAGTGGATCTCTTTCACTCTTGCATCCTATAAGTTTTGATAGAACACTTTATTGTCAAACACTCTCCATTGCATACACATTCTTGCCACAAAAATCTCTCTACAAATATATATTACATTCCATCTCCACTTCCAAAAACATATATAAAAACACTTAGAGCTTTCATCAAACTCTTAAAAAGGGGAGAGATTTGAGGATTTTACACTCTCACTAGATCTTTATTGAGTAAGTGAAATGATATATTGTAAGCTACATTTTAACTTAAGGATAAGAATGACAAAGTGGCTTAACTTGCACACATGATTTATTCTTCTTTTAGGTGACTAACTTACAAGACTTGGACCCTCTAACCTGCCATCTAAGAGCTTAGGACCAAAGTAAATTTTATGCTTTTCCTAGCTTTCTTGGTTGAATGATCATTTTTTATTTGTGCAAAATATGACATGAGCTTATATTTGAGATTTTATGTGACCTACTGTGTTCATAAGCTCTATTCTTTCTTGTGATTGGAATTATTTGGAACCTTGAACACTCTTGATATCCTTACCTTGGCTTGTAATTTGAAGTTGGATTTTGAACAAAGGGAAAACTTAATAAAAACTTCAAAATTTTGATTTTCGGACTTATATCACCAATTTCATGAAACTTGAAGTCTTAAAAATTTGAGACTTGGATTTAAAGGAGTATGGTTCAAAATAAAAAATCGGATTTAAAGCAAAAAAAAAAAAATTGGGTGCTTGGCTACGGCCATTATTTGGCTACTCGAGCGCCCAAACTCTAATGAGCAAAGTACTATTTAAGTGCTCGAGCGCCCAAACAAGTGCTCAAGTGCTCAAACCCAACACAAAAAATACTATTTCGGTGTTCAAGCGCCCAACTTCCAGTAGCCAAAACATTGTTTGGGCGCTGAAGCACCTATTCCAATTTCAAAACTTTTACGTTTCAACTTCATTTCACTAATCTAAGTCCATATATCACTTCTTTAAAATGTTTTAAGATTTTAATATAAATTTTCCTGAGTCTGAGGTCTAATCTGAACCGTTCGTTGAATCTGTTCATCATTTGAATAGGTGTCATGTTGGATTTATATGTTTGAATATGTTCGTTCGTCCTGAACCTATATGCATGTTAGTTGGGCTCTGGGAATTCTCAGATGGTTTCAGATTTGGCAATATCGGATCGTCGATCTGAACCCTGGGATTCCTGTTCGTTGGCTAGCCCGGAGGAGTTCTAAAGGTAGGATTCCGAAAGGCTATTCTGAACCACACAGTCAACCATGCTTTAAGTTCGTCAGTACTACTCCAGTGGCCACTCGAGTCAGCAAATTTGGAGGAATAAGGCCATTTGATTTCTGTTGAATTTATAAGGGTGATAGACCCACAAACTATTAGTTCAGCCTTTTATGTTTTATTGACATGAATGTGGTAAGAATATTTGAGTCATTTGTTTTGTATATACGCTTTGATTGTTTTCATTTGTTAATGATCACATTCATGGTCCGTTTCTCACCATGCTCATTGTTTGAATCTTGTTCATCTTGTTGTATTATTCTCTCCATTATATGCCATAAATCTTACTGGGTTAGTGGACTCATGACTTCATTAATACTATGTAGGGAATTAGCATCTGGATCATGAGAGGTTGGAAAACTCTATGTTAGCAAGCTTGAAATTTTAATTTTGTAATTATTAATGTGTTTGTTTAGTTGGACTTGTATGAAAATTTTTGACATGGTTAGTATGTATTTTAGTTCCTACGATGCATTTTGAGAAAATTTTATGGCCTGTAAATTATGGAATAATTAGATATTAAGTGATGTATGCATTATGAATTTTTCTGTTTATAATTTTAGTTAGTTTTTCGTTCGTGAGTAGCGTGTTGGATCTAGGGGCGGATGCTTTATGACAGGAGCTTTTGTTGCTAAGTCTAGTTCCAAGAAGTTCAAAGGATAGAAATGTAAGAGGAACTAGAAAAAAAAAAAGGAAAGGAAAGTGGAAATGGTCCTAAGAAAAATAAAAAAGGTAACCAAAACAATAAGAAGAATCGATTTGGAAAGAAAAAGAAAGATAAGAGCATGATGAAGTGCTTCAACTATGGCAAACTAGACCACTTTGTTTATGAGTGCCCTGAGCCTCCAAAAGAGAAGATAACATTTAAATTTGCTTTGTCTAATTTTGCTTATGTCTCTAGTATTGTCTTATTCACTGATTCTTATCCTATGTGGATTGCAGACTCAGGGGCCACAGACCATGTGACTAGGGATCGAGAATCTTTTGTAGATTTTTGCCTAGTTTCGTTGGGTTTCAAATGGATTTATGTAGGAAACAATGCAAGAGTCAGTGTCAAAGGGATTAGCACATAGTTTTGCAAGGTGGCAGGACTCTCATCCTACCCAATGTTCTATTTGCCCCAAAGATTCGACGAAATCTTGTTTCTATTATTGCTCTTCCTAGTTCAGGATTCAATTTGAATTTTTCTGTATATGTTGTTGACATTTATCGTAATGGTATTTACTTTGGTAGTAGACATATTAGGGATGGTTTTTTCGCTTTGGATTGTGATAGACAGATGTTTAATTATTATGTTGATTATTTTATTTTCTTAAATATTTGTTCTTCTAGTTATGCGAATATTGATGTTGATGTTTGAGATGCTAGATTAGGTCACATAAGGCAAGACAAGATGAATTGACTTGCAAGGGAGAGACTGTTGGGTCCATTCTCTAAAGTCAACTTGTCCACTTGTAAAATATCTTGCCAGTAAAATAACTTGTAAACCTTTTGGTAAGGTTGCTAGGGCTAAGCATCCATTGCATTTGATACACTCAGATATTTGGGGTCCAATAAGTGTAAGGGCTAGACATGGAGCCTTATATTTCATTATATTTTTCATGACTTCACACGTTTTGGTCACGCCTATTTGATTTCTCATAAATCTGAAGCTTTAGAATGCTTCTAACAATACATGAACGAGGTTGATAATCAATTAGATAGGAAAATCAAAACCCTTAGAACCGATCGAGGTCGTGAGTACCAATTCGATTAGTTTAAGAAGCTATGTAATGACAAAGGAATAATTCGACAATTAACTATTTCCCATACACCACAGCAAAATGGTGTTGCTGAAAGGTGAAATAGAACATTGTTGGAGATAAGGAGATGACTTGATCCATGATGGCGCAAGCCAACTTGCCAATATCCTTTGGCCACCAATCTTGCCTTATATGTCACAACTTCTCCATTAACTCCCAGCTTATGCTTGAAGATCCATTTGCATCCAACGGGTACTATACCCTCTGGTGGATCAACTAAGGTCCTAACCTTATTGGAGTACATGGAGTCCATTTCGGATTGCATAGCTTGTTGCCAGTGTCTCAAATCCATGTCTGACATGGCTTGCTAATGGGTCTTCGGATCACTATCCTATTGACCAGTCTCATGAAAAAATTCGAACCTTTCGGGCTCTTTTCTGATTCATTCAGACCTTCTAAAAAGTTGTGTACTTTGAAGTTAATCTGCTTTTATTGGTTGTGGGTTTTCCTCTTAATTGTGAACTTTATCAACTTCAACAATTTCGCCTTTTCTATCTAATAGAAATTTTTTCTCCAAGAAAGTGACGTTTCTCGAAACAAACACCTTTTGTTCCACAGGATCATAAAAGTAATAACCTACAAACTCTCTGGAGTAACCTACAAATCTGCATGAGGAAGATCTAGCATCCAACTTACCTTCTACTAGTCTCTTAACGTAGGTAAGAGACTCCCATACCTTTAAGTAAAAATATGAGAGTGCTTTGTTATACCACATCTCATGTGGCATTTTGGGCACCGACTTAGAAAGTATTATGTTAAGTAACTTTGCTGCTATTTCGAGGGCATAGCCCCAAAATGAAATAGGAAGATTTGTGAAACTCATCATAAATCGTACCATGTCCAACAAGGTATGATTTCTACATTCCACCACACCATTCAATCGTGATGTAGTAGGAGGAGTCCACTGTAAGAGAATCCCATTCTCTTCTAGATAACCAAGAAACTAGTCACTCAAGTATTCACCTCCTGAATCGGATCGAAGAATTTTTATACTTAGTTCGAGTTGTTTCTTTACTTCATTCTTATATACTTTGAACATTTCAAAGGCCTCGGACTTGTGCTTCGTGAGAAACGCCCGCCCAAAATGTGTATAATCGTTGGCAAACGTTATGAAGTAATTATAACCACCTCAAGCATTAACTTTTAGTGGCCCGCATACATCCGTATGAACTAGTTCTAATGGGTTGGTGGCACGTTTCAGTTGTCCAACAAACGGTGACTTGGTCATCTTTCCTTTTAAACAAGACTTGCAAGTCGGTAACTCCTCAATATTGCTTATAGAACGTGAACCTGAGGCAACCAACCTACTTATCGCATTTTTTGAAATATGCCGAAGTCTAGCATGCCACAAGTATGCTTGATTATAGTCATCTGATTTTCTTTTGTTCTCTTATTGAATTTGTAATAATGTATAGTTAGAATCTAAGGTGTAAAGCCCGTTTGTCAATGTACCAATACCAATTAAATAAACATCTTTAGAAAGAAAACACTTTTTATTCTTGTAAGAAAATTCATAATTTTCTTTGTCCAACACAGGGGTAGAAATGATATTTTTTAACAAAGACGGTATAAAGAGCCAATTATTTAGTTCCAATTTTTTATTATTACAAGCTAAAGTAACTAGGCCTGAGACTTCAACATCAACTCTTACATCGTTTCCCATCCTACGGATCATATCTCCTTTACTTAGCCTCTTTGGCCTCTACATCCCCTATAACGACTTGCAAAGGTGAGAAACCACATGCGGTATCAAATACCCATGTATAATTGTTAATCGAAAGATTAACTTCAACAAAAAACATACCATTTTTCAAAGAAGTTAAATACTTCTTACAATTCCTCTTCCAATGCCTAATTTCTCCACAATAAACGCATTTGTCCTCTTTAACAATTCCTCCAAATACTTTTTTTTTTCCGTCTTGCCCTTATGGGCTTTAGAAGTTGAAACAACTAACACAGTCTTGTCTTCCTTCATAGTAGACTCGGCCGTGACAAGCATATTGACTAACCCATTAACTGTCACATTGAGTTTACTCATGTTGAAATTCATGACGAATTGGTCAAATGAGCTTGGCAATGATTGAAGGATAAGTCTATGTAAAGATTATTATCCATAACGACATCAAGTTTTTCGAGCTTTTCAATTAAAGAAATTATTTTCAAACCATACTCGTGAACACTTGATCCCTCAACTATTCGTGCCCTAAACAATTTCTTGGAGGTGTTAGAACGTTCATAACTCGTTTGCACCGAGCATAACTCATCCAAGTTCATGTGTATCTTACTAGCATGCTTTATATGGTCGTGAGACTTTTGGAGCTTACTTGACATTGATGCCAACATTAGACATCAGGTTTGAAGAACATCTTCTCGTCAACGATTGACGATTTTCCGTATGTCTTCTGTTGCATCATTGGGAATAGTATCGAGGAGACTTTGAGTCAAAACATAAGTTCTCTTTTCAAAATTAAGCACAATTTTTAAATTTCAAAGCCAATAACTATTGTTGGGACCGGTGAGTTTATTAACTTCCAAAATTATGGAGAGTGAATTTTTAGCCATTTGAATTTGTTAATTTCAAAAATTTACAAAAGCGAAGAAGTGAATATGAGCATTTATTTGGGCCACTATTTTCTTCAAATTTTATGCCCTCTCATAAAGTTTGGGAAATCATATTTCCCAGTGGGTTTTACAGCCCTTAAGAATTATTCATAGACCAACGAGATGTGGCCATCTACAAATAACTCCTTAGGTAGGTAACTAACTTTACCAATTGCGTTAACTATGCAACCCCTAAAATTATTTTGCCTCATCTTTCGTGTAGACCCACGAGACGTAGCCATCTATACAATTCGATGTTAAGTTTGACTCATCAATCCTTCTTTACAATTAACTCAATTATGGTCATCCCACGAGACATAGTCAATGCCACAATTGAACTAATTAAAAGAGCATCACATGTTTGAAATAATGATCGTAGCCTTCCAAGTAGGCACGTCCCATGAAACGTAGCCAACGTGCTCACCCGGTAGTATCTCATGTCACTTACATATTGGTGGAAGGTATGAAACATTAAATCTTATTTAAGTTGTCCATTATAATTTAATAAATTTTTTTCTTGAGAAAAATATTTAGACATTCTAAGTGAGGGTCTTATTTTGAAAAATTGCCAAGACCTCATCAATGTTTTATTTACTCTCATTTAGGTTATCTATCCTAAGCATGTATCATCATACATCACAAGGATAATAATCATAAATAAGTAAATGAAACAACCTAGTATGCTCCTAGGGTGGATGATTATGAGCCTTGACTAAATAATACAGTTAGAGCCATTAGTACATTACTTAGTAATTTAAGGTGAGTAATTAAATGAATAGATCCTATCTATTACATATGCATCACCATGCATACATAGCCTTCATGTCTTGAACTCCTTCATCTTCATTTTCTTGATTACAAAATATACCATGTATACATGGCCTTCAATCAAAAGAAAAAGAAGAGTTCATCATTCTAAATCTACTCTCATTACAAGATGGAAAGGAGGTATGTAAGCGCCATTTAATTACAAACCCAATCAATAAATCAAAATATTAAAATCATTTTAATGAGGCTCATAATCATCTAATATATCCATTCAACATCAAACATCCATCACAAAAATGCTTGAAATTAAATAAACAATAATTGGTTAAACATTTATCACATGAACATATAATTAAAAGCAAATTAGTGCATCATATGTCACTGATTTACCACTGGAAATTGTTTAATGTAAATCGTCAATTAAATGTGGAATTAAACTTCGTTTTAAATTATCTTAAGGTTTTTAAAATCCTCCAACAACTTGGGAATGATTTAAAACACCATGAGAGATCAAATTACATCAAAATTTGGATCAAAACTTCATTAGAATTTCAATTGGCAGATTCAAAATTTGCCTCGAGTTTGATCGGCAGCCCCTATTCCAAAAATTCTAATAAATTTTTCTTGATTTCAAAAATTACCAAATTTGAACCAGAGATTTCTAACTCAAAACAATATCAATTAGAGCATGAAACGATTTTATTTTCGCAAGGTCAGTGTACAGAATAGGCAACTCTCGAGTCTGAATAGTAGTGCATGTTCTAAAATTTTTAGAAAATTCTCCTTAACTCCAAAAATTACCCAATTTAAACCATAGATTTCCAACACATGGTAGATGACTCAAAAAATTAAAGAGAACGAAAACAAAGCCATTTGATGCATGAAAATATGTCAAACCCGAGAGGTGGCTGTGCTCAATTTTCCAGGAACACCAACATGTTCTTAACACATTTTTCATGCTCTAATTGATGAGATTTTGATCCAAACCATACTAGATCTATTCTAACACATGTATATAGATCTCATATGAGTTTTAAAATAATTTTAAAAATAATTAATTTCAGTAATTAACATTAATTCCACACCTAATCACAAAATCAATACCAACAACTCCAATCATTCAATCAAATTGAATCTAAAACATGCTAGATCAACATATAGTATCAAATATTAAATAATGCACATAGATCCAAGCCACATACAAGATCTAGTGACATCCAACTCATTAGATTGAATCAAGATCACTGGATTTAACATCAATCCATCACATGAATCAATATTTAAATGAATTTAAAAACTAGCTCATATGATTTGGCTCAGATACCACTTGAAAATGAAAATTAGGCTTAAAATAAAATCAAATAGAGTGGAAAAGCACATTCATCAACATGAATAAATGCCTAAATCTTCAAAGGATCCTAATATGAGCCTAGAATTTAGATTAGAGAAGAGGAAACCAACATTTGAATATTCAAGCTTGACCGAACACCACCTCTTGGATCGAAAAGTGATCTCCTCTTTTGATCAACCCCTTGATCAACTCCAATGCCTTGATCTTCACCAACTCTTGATTAATCCAATCCAATTCCCCAACTAGATCTTCAAATCTCCCACCAAATCCTTAAGAAAATCGAAAATATATCTCCAAAATTGAGAATGCCATGAGGTGTAATGGTGTTGATGAACTTTTGATCTTTAATCTCAAGTAGATTTGCACCTCTAATAGAAGATCCACTCTTCCTCTTTGATCATCACTCAAGATCTACGGTTAGAGACTAAATCTAAGTATGAATCTATGAGAGAATATAAGAGGAGATGAGAGAGTTGGAGGGAAATACAATTTTCAGCTGCAAAATTGCATATGGCCGAAAATGTGGAAGTGTGAGGTGGTAGTTACAACTTGGTGTTTAAAGTGTGATCCTTGCCAACTTGGATACTTAGTTGGCAAGGTGGTTTTGGAAGGAAGAATCCAGATTCTTCTCTCCAAAATATTTTAACTTACATGGTATCCAAGTTGCAATTTATGTGGCATTTTAATTAATTATTTAATTAATGTGCTACATAGATTCTAATTAACTTTAAATACCTAATTTTATTTCCCTCCTAATTTAATTTATCTTTTTAAATCAATTAATTCAACCATTGAAAATAATTGAATTGAATTAACCATTAATTTAAATTGAATAATTTGATTATTCAAATTAATCTATTCAAGAAGACCAATTTTGATTTTGGTCAAACAATTTGACTTTTAGTCAAAATCTCTTTTTATTTGCCTAAATCTAATTTAGGCAATTATCTCTAATCTAATTAGAGAATTTTCACTTAGATTCATACCGTGACTAAATCGAGGAAGGCATATGACCCATTAGGTTAATTAATTAATTAGACATGGGCTCGTAACTTTTTATGATTTCTGATTAATTAAACTATTTAATTAATTACCTATAGAATTAATCTCTATCAATTCTATAGCACCCAATGTCCATAGTCGATGTCTAACCACAAGCCTATGGAGCCTAATTTATTAGTAAATTAATTGTGGTACGAACCTCACCTACTTAGGCGTATTGTGCAAATACGGTTCCTTTGTTTTTAATTTCCTGATCGCATCCTAGGATTAAGATATTTTCGGCGCTCCTAATAGCCCAATAACTATGCATTTATTCTTAATGATTGATTCGTTTGTGTCCTCGACTTTGAAAACTCTTTTTCAAATTGACACACTACCTTGTGTAAAGATTTTCTTAAATCGAATCATCATAAAAAATATAGGAGATATGCTCGTTCATCAAAACGAGAAAACGAATCCTTTTTTGGAACTCACAAACTTCTATGCGTAGATAGCTTGCACCCAACGTGTACCTCATATGATCCGCTAATCGGTGATCGAGATGCACATCAAAGAACAAAGACCTACCATAAGGTTACCATGGTTCCTCAAGTTTAAGGACTAGTTATATACACTATCGTAAGATAGAGAATAATCCATCACTGAATACCACTACGGCTATCTCATGAAATTCTCTATATTAGGTCTCTCAGTAAACTTGTTCTTCTAACAAGTACCCACTAAGATGCATCGGTATCAACTACATCGATTACCTATGAAATGGGGCAACGATTCAACTCCTTGAATCATGCATCGTTAGTGCAAGTCTATCCGAATCCAATATGCCCTCGTGTCAAAGATTCTATAACTTCGGAAATTTAATATCAAGACATCTAGAGACTAGTTTCATGATCACCATCATATGCGTGACCTAGTCTCATAGCCTTATACGATCTAGAGGACTTCTTCCACATCGATTGTTGATGAGACAACTTACTAAGATATGAAGAAAATGGCCATTTTATTTATATTGCAAAAATAAGACTATTTACACAAGAGCGATAATTATAAAGCTAAATCCAATTGGCTGCGATGCACTACTCTAACAGTCATATTGATAAATGACTTTAGGGAAAATTACAATTTTAGTCCCGTAAGTATGCCACTTTCCACTTTTGGTCCTGCTATGTTTGAGTTCGCAAAATTAGTCCCATAACTTACTCCAATTTTACAATTTTGGTCCTCTTCTTGCCGCCGGCCACTATTTGGCACCAACAGCTGATGTGTCTTGTGCCAACTCATGCTCCATGTCAGCAGGGCCACACTTCCGGCGTGCCAACTCATGCTCCATGTCAGCAGGGCCACACTTCCGGCGAGACTCGTCAGCTTTTGGTGCCAAAATAGTGGCCGGCGACGAGAAGAGGACCAAAATTATAAAATTGGATTAAGTTACAGGACTAATTTTGCGAACTTAAACATAGCAGGACCAAAAGTGGAAAGTGGCATACTTACAGGACTAAAATTGTAATTTTCCCAATGACTTTACAATCAATGATTATGAAAAATGTGTTTATATTAAAGGCACTAATATTGAATATGCTATTGTATGCCTATAAATAGATGATATGTTGATTATTGGGAACAATAATGATATCATAAGGCAGATAAAGAAGATGTTAATGAGAAACTTCAATATGAAAGATATGGGAGTAACAGATGTGATACTTGGTATAAAAATTATAAAGATATCTAATAGATTGGTCCTATCACAATCTTATTATATTGAGAAAGTGTTAGGAAAATTTTTAAATGACGAAGGAAGTCCAATGAGAACTCCCATAGATGTAAACTATGTCTTGATAAGAATATGGTGAAGCTAAAGCTCAACTAGAGTATGCACGTATCATTGGCAGTCTCATGTATATCATGAACTGCATGGGACCTAATATCGCATATGTTGTGAGTAAATTAAGTAGATCTACGAGCAATCCAGGTCAAAATCATTGGACAGCCCTGATCAGAGTTTTAAGATATTTAAAGTATACCTTAAGTTATGAGCTACTTTACACCCTTGTCCAAGTGTAATTGAGGGATATAGTAACAAACCTGCATAGCAAAATCCACAAGGGAATTTGAGTTTGTGGTATTAGATAAAGCAAGCGAGGAAGCTAAATGGCTTTGTAACTTTTGGGAAGACTTCCCAAATTGGCTGAAACCTATGCTAGCTATTTGCATTCATCGTAGCAGTCAATCTGTGATTGGTGGGGCACAAAATAGTTTATACAATGGTAAGTCTCAACACATACGTCATAAACATAATATTGTGAAACAACTGCTATCAAGTGGAGTTATTTCTATTGACTATGTGAAGTTAAAGAATAGCATTGGGGTTTCTCTAATTAAAGATTTATCTAAGGAGAAAGTTAATAAAGAATAGAAGGAAATGGGATTAAAGCCTATAAAATAATGGAGTCGCCATAACAGGAACCCTACTTATGTGATTGGAGATCCTAAGAAATAGATTTAAAGGAAAAAACAAGTTATGCAACCATGACTTGAAGTAAAAGCATTGCAGGGGAAAGACCCTCTTCCTATTTGTATGATGAGCAAACAGTGCATCTGTAAAAGTTTTAGGTTAAGCTTTGCTTTAATAACTCTTTAACTTTGCAATAATCAAGTGGGGATGCTGTAGAAATCTCTTAATAAGAAGTCACCTATATGGATAAGGATTGGACGGGTCCTATGAGAATTAGAAAGGCTGAATTCTCAACGAGTAATTATGAATACCAAGAATTGTTTAGGACCAAAATGAACACAACAATAAAAACATAAACTAACTACTGAGTGATATTGTGCGTAGCTCTATTTTCTTGGTGTACACAAAAAACAAACAGTTCAAGACATCACGCTAACTAGTTGGAGAGTACATTCGATAGTTCTCACCAGGGAAGGTTCAAAGTCGAAAGTAACCTCTTTTGATACAAAATCATTTCGGCTGAAACTCTTTCACATGTTAGAATTTCATATGCATATCTGACGTAACAATTTTCCATTCATATGGGGAATTGTGAGAATTTTGAGACGAATAACCCAAGTTATCAAGTTAACTTTAGCTCAATAAATAAGTATATTTCACTATAAAAATATGTCGTTGAGGAGATATTTGTTGAACGTCTATTTATCAAAATTCACCAATCGGTGAATGAGAAAATTGAGATTAAAATTAGTAAAGTTGTAAGACACTGAGGTACGAAGCAATTAATAAATTATTTCTGGAATATATCTTTGTAATTAAAATAATTTTTTATTTAATTACTAATTAATTGCATCAATTACATATTTTCAATACTATGAAGTTGCATCTTTTATTGATCTAGTGTGACCATGATTAATGAAGTATAACCTTTAGCCAATTGAGTGTTGCATGTGTCTATTAGAGCTAATGGCATGTTAGCACGTCAAATAAAGCAACCTTCCTAAGAGGCTCATCACAATGTATATATAGGATGATTTAAAACCAAAAAACCTACAATAAAAGCATTCGTATGATACATCACAAAGCACTTATTACACTAATTATTTTAGAAAGAGTTTCAAGTTAAGTTCGGTTCGCAATACTGGGTAATTGAAGTGCTTCCTTTGGCCCGTGGAATTGTTGTATCTTGAGAGACTGTTCGTCGAGACCTTAAAATATTGTGTGAGGGACAAATAAAGTATTAAGGAAACTATGTAAAATACAGACCTCAATTTGATCTTTTCATTTGCATCATATTCAAGTAAGCCAAATTCAATTCTACTTTCTATTATAATCTTGTTACTGGACCGCTGAATGTCGGACAGCTTTTGCTAAATATCGGACACTTGGACAATTTTGCCCCCGCCCCCATCTGTACGGACCCCCATCAAAAAAGAAAAATTAAAAGAAAAATATAAAAAAAAACTTTAGGTCCGCCGATTAGTGGCGGACCTAAGTATGGTGTTCGGCATGTTTGTCGGACACCCTCACATAAATTTTTTTTTTTAATTTTTTTAGGTCCGCCACTAATCGGCGAACCTAAGCATGATGTCCGGCAACATCTTTCAAAATTTGTATATTGCATTTCTTTAAATTTTTTATTTTTGTTAATTAAATATCCAAACTTGATTTTTCAATTTTTAATTTCTTTGATTAAATATCCAAAATTGATGGAATAATTTACTTTTATTGTTACCGTGTTTTTACCTCATTAATTGCTTGGAGTTGTAGAAAAAAAATTGATGATATTTTTGTTCATTTATTGCTAAAATAACCCTATTTTTGCAATAATCGTATATCGTATAATGAGAAATATTTCTTTCAGCACGATAATTCAACGTTTGTACAAGTCACAATTATTAATATTCCTTTCTGTATAATAATTCACCGTGCGTACACAGCACAATTATTATTACGCCTTTCCATACAATTATTATTACGTCTTTTCGTACGATTATTAATATTTCCTACCATGCAATCATGTATATTCCATTCCGTACAATCATTAATATTCCATTTCCTACGATTTTCTTCTATGTAAACGCCACCTCAGCTTTTATTTTCAAATCATCGAAAAATTTTGAAATTTTATTGTCCATTCAAATTCTCTGCAATCAGTTTCTTTCGAATTGTTCGAATTTAAATTATTTGCAATTAGCTTTATAGAATACTGGGATTTAGAGAGTTCGGCATGAAAATTTCAAGATAATGATTCGAATCCGGCGGACATATTCCCTATGTCCGGCCGTACCCACCGGACATGGTTCCTATTTAAAAAAAAATTATTTCACTTCCGCTGTCGACGGCGGACATTTTTCTTATGGGCGGTGGATATAATAACAATGTCTGCTGGTTACGCCAGACCTAAATAAAAAAAATTATAAACAAAAATTTTCGCCAAGAATCGGCGAAAATTTCTGATAATGTCCGCCAATCATTGGCGGACATCAATTTTTAATTTTTTTATATTTTTTTTATTTGTATAATTGTTTCACTTTGTATATTTTTTGGCAATATCTTATATATCGGACAAGACCGGAAAAGGTCGTGGCTCAGGATTTAGAAGTCAAATGATAAAGATAATTTTCAAGAAGAAAGATGGTGCTGACATGTCGCAAGAAAACTGTTGATTGCAAAATCGACAAGGTCCCATTACCGCTTCTGCTCGGCGTGCATAAAATGCACAAAATGTAGAAGAGGCTGGCCCATCGGTTCGAACAGTTGAGCCAGCTCCACATAGCTACGTGGCAAATCGGCCAAGGTACAATTCTGTAGAGCAACCCCCTCGATCCAGTGCTATAGATAGAACATTAGATGATTTTGCAACTCCTCCAGCGAACTTATATGCACGATCCACAAGTGGGGAAAATTTTATGTCGTCTTCCTCGAGACCTACGTTTAATACTCCACTAAATATTCAAGAGTATGAGGATAATGATGATAATGATGATGAGGACGAGGGGGACCAGAATAAGGAGTGGGGAGAGCCGAATGAGCAGAAGGAACAAACGGGGCAAGCAGAATGGATAGATGCAGATATGGAAGAGAAATTCGTTCCAAACCAGCTTAAGAAGACGGGGAACGAAACCTGGATGTTGGAAGGGCCCGTCCTTGGAGGACCTATTATAATAAACTTAATTCCTAGCTATGCCAGTCATACAGTATTTGATGTGTGGAATGGATATGTATTACTTTGTACTCAAACTTGTTACATTTTCGCAATTCTCATGTACTATTAGGTGATTAACGATTTCTTTATATTTGTAATAGGAACACAGGGTTCTAAAATGCCAGAATAGATTTGAGCACTTGATGAGTTGGGGTGGCCCGAATGATCAACAAGCAGAGCGGCTAGTATATAGAAAGTGGCCTTCAATATTTACGGGATTGCATGTACCAAGGCCACAACGCCCCACTCTTATGTGCATTTGTTGAATAATGGCATCCCAAGACTAACAGCTTCCATATGCCTTTTTGGGGAGATGACCATCACATTACATGATGTTTACTTCATATTGGGACTTCGGATCGATGCTTGTGTCATCTTCAACAACAAAGACAGATATGGTTCTCGCTACTGCAGAGATACTGAGGATGCCCGTAGAAATTTTAGAGAAGCACTGGCGACACAGTGGATCCCGGCTGATAGATATAAGGGATTAATATGCAAATAGTTCTGATCCCTTCATTCGTGCAAGCAGGTACTTAATGTTCCTACTTGGGACAACCATTTTTATTGACAAGTTATCTCATCGAGTGCATCCCTCATTTGTAACACTATTTCAAAACTTGTATGAAATTAATGACTATGCTTGGAGAGCCACTGCTCTTGCATATCTTTACCGGAAGCTCGGCATGGAATCCCGTGCTGAATATAGGTAATTATCTGGTTGTTTGACCATGCTGGAGGTATATTGATATTATACAGTTATTTATGAATTTTAATTTAATAAAATAACAAATTTCATATTTTTAACTGTTCTTTCAGGCATGGATATACAAGTACTTCCCCAATTTTAGACCGGCGCAGAATCCTTCGTGGAAAGATAGATTTCCCCATGCTATTAGGTGAAAGTCAGCAAATCGCTACCCGCCTACCATGGAGAAGTCGCTTAAGTATAGAATAGCTCTTAATCGTTTAACCCTTTCAGACGTAACTGCTTAATTTTCGTGTCGTGTAATGTTTATATATTTATATTGATAAATATAAGATTATTAACAGTTTATGATCATAACAGGTAATTTGGATGCCATTCGGGGTAGATGTTGAAAAACGTTCTGTGTGCTGGAGGTCTATGTGCCATGGTACTATTCGGTACATGGATATAGTTGAACCATACATGCCCGATCGTATCCTCCATCAGTTCAAACTTGTACAGATTATTCCGTCTCTGCCCATTCCCCCTCTAAAGGTGTCAAGGCCGCGACAACCAAAAAAATATGTCGCGACATACCCGCCAAAGGATGTTTAGTGGATAATGCCAGCTATGCATTTTCTTCAACGGGATTATTATGGCAATAAGGTTATACCACCATCAAAGGCGGATGATCGGTACCTAGAATGGTACCTTGCTCGTACACACCCACGTGTGAGTAACTCTCCAAATGTCGAAGAAGATAAAGAAAACGAAGATCCTCCCGCACAAATTCTAAATACAGATCTCGCAATTTCCACTATTACGGATACGATGTTTCCATTATTTTCGGGTGTACGAGAAGAGGATATGGATCTGACAGAAGTATGGCCGATTATTGACCAGTGTTATCAGATGCTCCATCCGTTCATGAACTTAAAAACGCGACTGAGAAGGGATGAGCGAGATGGGCAGCGAGTTAGGGGTGGTAGGAGACCACGGCGACCCTGAGAGGTTTATTGTAATAGTTGTAATAAATATTTTTTATGTTTAATGAATATTATTAATATCAAGCAGTGTAATTAATGTCATGTATTATAATATATAATTAGGTATATAATATCATATTAATTTACTATATAATATCTATTATAAAATAGTATAGTATAGTATATTTTAGTATATAGCTCAATCATAAGGTATATATTTTTATATACACCAACAATGTTACAGTATGAGAATAAAGAAACAGTAAAAAAAATGCTAACATAGTTAATTACATGTACTAATGAAGTTCCATACACCATAACGGTCGTTCAATGCATTATTTAAATATGCAACACTATCATCTTTATATGTATCCCACTGCTTATTGACGGGAGGGAGTGGATTGTGTTCCACGGGGTTGATCAAGACATAATATTACTTATCACATAAGTAACCAATATGGATTTCATGCGATATTTGCCCTATCCCAAATATGTCAGTTAATGGTAAGAATGTCTAATTCTGCGACAATGACAGCTCCATTACCATTGCATTATACCTCGTAGCTATTACTAACCCAATTTCTGAAAGGGTCATCCATTTATCGTCACTAGCTCTTGTGTCGTCAAAATGCATGACCGATGTGTATACTCTCTTCACATATTCTATTGTCCCATACACTTTAGTCTACAACTCAAGACGATTCGTGAGTTCATTACATAAATCAATCCTTACCTGCATCCACTTATTTTTATCCCCGTAAATCACTTCTGCAATGACCCTATATCCACAGTTATTGTCACCACCTACACTAAGCCAGAAACGAATCTGTGGTAGTAGAAACTGCGGCAATTGCATCCGAAATGGTGGCAACCCTGTCTCGTATTTATTAGGAATGGATGATGAAGATATCATGCCTGTCCCTATGCCGGATCCCGATGATGATCCATGGCCACGGCCTCTTTGTGATCCAGATGACTATCCACGACCTCTGTGTGATCCCGATGACAATCCACGACCCCTTTGTGATCCCGATGATGATCCACGGCCCCTCTGTGATCTAGATGATGGTCTACCAATATTGAATTTTACGAATGTGTACTCTCAACCAGATGGTTCTCTAGTCGTGGAATTTTTTTTTGGCCGTCCTCTAGGCTGCTGCATCGATAGCTCTAAAATATTAGTCTATTGAGGGTACACATAAGAATGCATAACATCCGATATAAACACTATATTCTGGAACGAATGCTTCTTTACCTCCTTGCCATATCCTCCAGTCTTTCTATCTGCTCCCGCAAGCGATTTGCCGATGACCCCTCTGTCGGTGGAGGCACTTCAAGACTTAGTATCTGCCAGAATATGTGGATGTCATCGCTAAAGAATCAATCGCCGACCTACTCTCGCAACATTATCTCATGGACGCAGGGGAGGCCATAGGTCCATCGCAAGCCGCAACTTTGCTCATCCGTTCCTATTTCGAATTCTTAAGCCATCTTCCACTCTTTATCTAGCTTATTTAGAGCCTCGTGTGTAACTATTCCAGCCAAAGGTCTTAAACATCTATAAGAAGTTGCATGCTTACGAACCCGTGCAGATCTCACAAGTTTAGCCTCAATTTCGTTTATCTGCCCTTCAATCGATTAGTGAATTTGAGTCCAAATTGTATCAAATCCACCGGTTGAAGATCCTAGCCACTATTTTAAAGCGGAATGAGCACTCTCTACCCTACACAACAAATAGAAAGATATTAACGAAAATCAATATAAATAAATAAATATAAGTTACTTTTATTTACAAAATGTAGGGATTTTTTCTTTTTTTTCTTTGTTTTTTCAAATACCTGTTCGTTGTTGTGTTACCAAGGTAAAACACTCTATTAGTTCAAGCACGGATAAATTTTTTTTTGTATTTCAACCACGTTTCTTGGACATAGTGAAGCACTGCTGGGTAACCATTGTACACTACCATCATCGCCTGGTAGTTCTTTTCATACTTCTTTGCTGTATGAGATTCTACCAACTTCTTCCATGTGCCATGGCAAAAACTAAGGGCATATCCCTTCTTCCATTCTATCAATTTTATCGCATTACTCTCTACATTTCTATTTATATAGAATAAGCAAAAAAGGTAATGACATTCAGGAAATACCGGTTATAATGCATTTAACAAGCCTAGCTCTCGGTCTGTTACTATAACACTTGGTGACCCCAACTCTTTCGAATATTGATCGCAAATTTTTCAAAACCAATCGATAAGTTGCCTCTGACTCATTTCTCATGAAAGCATATGCAACATTAAAATTCTTTCCCACTAGAGTGACACCAATTATTTCGCATAGTGGCATTTTATACCTAACAAATAAGTATTAATATGTAAAAAATTTAAAACTTTATTAAAACAATTTAAATACAACTTTGTAATATCTGTTTGTTTTGTATGTTGAGTCCATCAGCAATACATAGAGAAACAGTCTCAGCATCTGCAACGACGGTGGGTGACTTGTAGCCCCATCTAAACGATGCCATATAAAATAATCATGCTGTTTGATATAATGCATGAGTTGTTGCATGATTGTTCTACCTCCCATTGCTTCACTCTTGATTTTATTTCTGGCATTGTAGATATGCGTCAAAGTAATCCTGATGTTGGGATCCTCCCTCTTCAGGCGGTCCAAAATCTCCTTGAGCTTCACATGACTCTTTGTTAGCTTAGATGTAGTGTCATATTATTCCTGTGTTAATCTGCTAACCAAAGCATGCCCGTACTGGTAGACTGCAAAGCATGCCCGTACTGGTAGACTGCAGAATGATGGTTGTGCTTCCCATTCATTACATCCAACCGCGAAGCATCCGGGGCATACTCCCACCCTTTCAACATAAGAGAACACTGACATTTCTTTGATCCCGTGAATTTTGGATTCTCCACATCCATGTTTAATTTTGTAACTCGATATTTTCCATACTTCTCACATGAAAGAAATACTTTTCTTTTTCGAGTCGTTTGAACAATTAAAAACATATTATGACTCCAAGCAGTCAATCTTGCCCATAATATTAACTCTTCTTTGCTCCCAAATGTATTATTCATCATGAAATAATTGTTGTAGTCTACTTCTTCAAACATTTCCATAACTTCTTCCTAAAAATATCACAACAACAATAAAGAAATTATAAATAAATTGCAAAATTAATTTAACACATTTTAAATAAAAAAAAAAATTGCCTCATGGCGAAAATGAGGAGGAGTTCCACCAAAACTCGATAGAACTCCGGTTGATGTCTGCCAATATGCGGCGGACATCACCATTTTTCAATTTTTTTTTCTCGATGGAACTCCGGTTGATGTCCGCCAATATACGGCGGACATCACCATTTTCCAATTTTTTTTTTCTTTCCGTCCCAATTAAATGGAGTTCCATCCAATAATGATGGAGCTCCGGTTGATGTCCGCTAACATGCGGTGGACATCAACAATTTTTTTTTTTTTCATCTCCAGCCAATATGCCAGACATTTAATGGAGTTCCATCAAAATATTGATGGAACTCTGGTCGATGTCCGCCAATATGCGGCGTACATCAACAATTAATTTTATTTTTTTTTATGTCCGCTGCTATCCGGCGGACATCAAATGGAGTCCCATCAACGATTGATGGAACTCCATTGGTGTCCGCCGATACATGGTAGATGTATTAATTTTTTTTTCTTACGTAAAATTACCTCATTTTCAGAAGAATTCTATTCGTAATCTGGTTCACTCATCTTCCCGTTATGCAGCAAATTATTTTTAGTGTATAAAGTCTTTTTAGGAGTGTAGAAAATGTTTTTAGAACGTGACTAATTTATGTAAGAACATGGGCAAGATTGTCCAAAGTGTTCGGCGTTTAATAAAAGCTATCCGGCATAAAGTACCCCCCATTGTTTTTTATGTTTGTTTGATCTTGTTAGCATTTTCAAATAAATTGTTTGGTGTTTGAATTTTCTTCTCGAATTTCTCACATAACACAAGCATACACGGTTAGGACCACTTTCGTCCTACATATTGCTCCCTACTAATGCAGGCCAGATACCTTCAAATCCGCAGCCGAAGAAAACTGAAAGCCAGATCTACAATATTGTAATTTCAAAAATGATGATGAATGTTCAAGTGAAGACGATGATGGACTTCCACCCTTGGAAGAAATACAGACTAAATACACTCAGGTTGCAGTTAGATACAGACTCTGCATTAGATTCAGAAACTAATACTAATTCCGAGTTCATGTATTAGTGATTGCAAATATATATCCGATAGTGCAGACATTAACTTATCTTTGTAGAATAGAACAAAATATGTGATCAAGGCACATAGAAGTGATTTTTGCATAAACTTACCAAATCATGTGCTGGTGATTGATGATTGATGCATCGACATTTTTATATGATTGACAAGCATCCCACTTTTGAGGTAAAATTGGCCATGTATATCCGCAGCTTGTTTATTTTCCAATGGAAAGTAGTCTATATGATGCAATGCGTGAGGAATAAGCTTAAAGAAATTGTCGGGTTTATTAAGCGTGGTCTTTTGATCCAGGTGGGAGCGACTTCAGGATGAATTTGGTTTGTGCCACATTCTACAAATAGATTAGATGCAGGTTCGAGTCCCAAGGGTAGTTAGAAAAAAGCATCAATTCTTCAGGGAAGGGAGGAAGAAAAAAAAAAAGAAAAAGCATCAATTCTTCAGGGAGGGGGAAAAAAAAAAAAAAAAAAGGAAAAAGAAAACCAACATTGAAGTGTGCAGTTGGATTAAAGGGTTCGGCTTGAGTCTCATTGGATATTATTATTATTATTATTATTATTATTATTATTATTATGTCGAACCCTTCAATCCAACTGCAAACTTCAACGTTGTTGTTATTGTTGTTGTTGTTGTTTTTAATTTTTTTTTCTTTTTCTTTTTTTTTTTCCCTTGCGAGGGAATCAAACTCCTGACCTCCCGGCTTCGATGACTTTCCTTATCATACATCCATCCATTTCAGCAGGAAAACGAGATGACTTTGCTATGCGTTTAAAATTGTTACACTTATTTTGCTTTGAAATCTCGTGTTGTTTCAAAACATAAATAAGTAAGGGAAAAAAATGAGGGATTTTAAGTGAAGAATAACAATATCCTTCGTTCCAAATGCACCTTTCAAAGATTCTTTATTATTTTGATGGTGGATTCATGAAAAACATCTTCCATGTGATGGAGAATTGCATTAGCCTCTTCCTTGCTATTTTTGATATTTTTGTGTTAATTTGTCCGCAATATTTTCATACTTCTGTTAATAGGTCAAGTATTTGTCCACATTAATCAGCGCAAAATTCGTGGGAATCAACATGCATTCGGAAAGATTCACCAATAAACTTGACATGGAAAGGACAATAAACAGATACGGAGTAAGAACACATAATTAATTTGGCAAAAAAGAGAATCTTATCATCTGCAAATCCAATAACTATGACACTAACAAATAAAAAGATTAACAATACAAGTTTATTCCTTAGTGAACATATACATATATAACAAACACCCTCTATTTTATGACTATACTATGACACAAGCTGTCTTGTATTTCAACTGTAAAAAATCATACAGAGAAGACCAAAGAAGACAATATAAAACAAGAAGTTTATATCCAAAGGAAACATATGTGTGAGCATGCCTGAAAATTTGCAACTAGTATTCACCATTAATTTTGTTCTTGGATCCTACCATGATGCCTCTCCTGCTTTCTGTTTCTGCTATATATGAAACTCTTTTCATGCAGTTTTTGAATTTAATCAGGCGCTTTGCTTCTGAGGAGCAAAACACTCAAAACTCAGAAGCTCTTTGAACTGCGAATGATGACAACCTTATGTCTTCAGATCACCTGTTCAGAACTTGGCTAGGGGATGAATATCCCATTAGCCGATGAAGTGGAGAATTTGATGATGTTGGCAGCTCTTCAATTTCTGAGGTTGCTTTTGTCCACTTCGGCATTTCTGATGAAGATCCAACCGATTCAACGTTCTTCGTTGAACTCACGTTCTTGTTCTGTGGCCCCATCACAACAGATTTCATCTTTCCATCTTCCATGGGCTTGTAAGAACTGCCCAATGACATCTTTCTATTATAAGGGTTCCTCTCAGCATGGTCAAACGAAGGTAAGACAACTGAAGCCTCCCCTTCGGTGGAGCAACTTCTACAGAACGATGGCCCATAATCATCAGACCATGATACAGGTTCAGCATTTTGTCGAGAGCTAGAATGAGACAGTGGGTCCAGATTTCTCCGGCTTGTAGCATCATTATAGTTGTCAACCTCACTGGGTGGAGGGGCAGAAGCATCAGGAAGGTGTGGAACTATACAAGCTCCATTCAGGAGAGAAAACTTCAGAACCTTCTTACAAGCATTGCATATTAGCTGATGATATCTTCTCTTGAAGAGAAGAAAGTCTACAGGTAGCTGCAACACTTCTGAGCAATAATAACAAGAAATAATCGGTGCTCCACCTGCTATTGGTCGGAGATGTCTCTTCACTGTGTGATATTTCTCCTTCAAAGGTAACCGTTCTAGCTCATCGGGCCTCTGCTTGTCAGACTTCGTCTCACAGCCCCATAATGAGAGTTCAGAGCTTGTGTAATGCAGGGGACTAGCCATATTGCAGCAGTTGTGATCATTGTGGACCACATGGTGACCATTTTCATGGTGCAAGGAGCATGAAGGCAACTGTGCAGAGTAGTGCCAGTCTTGGGGGCAGCAATGCAAACAAGAGCAGCTAACTTGGTGTCTGTAATGCGCAGCTTCCCCAGGAAAAGCCAGTCTTGAGATGTTGCATCGTTCAGCATGGCCTTTAGCTTGATTATATCGCAGATTATATCTGCTGGGATGATCTGCATATATTTCCCTTTCTGGTGCTCTGTGGTTGTAGTAAAAAGGAGTAAATGTTCCGTTTACGACTTCAGCCGGAAACCTTCTATTTGCCATAACTTTGGAAAGTTGCATCCTGTTGAGCTGATCTTCCAGCTCCCACACTGTTCTCAACAGGTCCATGTTATCCGGTTCCAAGTGTGAAGGCTTGGCTGATGAATTGAGACCATGACGGGGTGAGAGCAAATCACGCCGATAACTTGAAATCCCCCCGATTCTGTGGCCAGCAAGGGGATCTCTTGAAGTGAATGGTATCCTAGAATCAGCCCCTTGTTTGTCCAGTCTCATCCTATTTCCACTTGTGTACCTATTGGTTCCAGCAGATTTATCTTGGCTCCAGCTGCTGCTTTTTGTTGCGCGGTGTGAGGAACTTGTTGCCCAATAATTTCTCTCCAGTTCATTGCCCATAATGTTATTCACTCTGAATCTCTCCCTTCTAAGCATTTCTTTGGTGCTGACGTAGTCTACATTCTTATTCTTTCTTGAAGGGTGTGATGCATGTTCACGGATTTGATCATCAGTTCCATCATAAGAAGATTCACTACCATCATAAGCATCGTAGCTTCCGATTGGATAATTTGTCATGGATGGATGTTTGGAATTGAGCTCAGAGCTAAGGTCGTCAAGAGGTGAACTTCCAAACGTATCTACAGAGCTAATTCTTCCAAACTTATCCGTGCCTTCCCTCAGAGACTGATCCAGACATTCGTCATCAGGAGATGAGAAGTAAAGTGATACAAGGCTCTCATTCAAGGGGCTCTGAGGAGCAACAATAGAATCACCAACACTTGCATTCATATTTATTTCTGTGCTCAAGCTTCTAAAGACAGGAAGTTGACTGTCAGCGCCATCATCTACTTCAATACTTTGTTCCGTTGATTTTGATATGTTGTTATTCTCACTGACACTTGCATTCATATTTCTTTCTGTGCTCGAGCTTCTAAAGACAGGAAGTTGACTGTCAGCGCCATCATCTACTTCAGTACTTTGTTCCGTTGATTTTGATATATTGTTATTCTCACTGACACTTGCATTCATATTTCTTTCTGTGCTCGAGCTTCTAAAGACAGGAAGGTGACTGTTGCCATCATCTACTTCAATACTTTGTTCCGTTGATTTTGATATATTGTTGTTCTCACTGAAACTTGCATTCATATTTCTTTCTGTGCTCAAGCTTCTACAGATAGGAAGCTGACTGTCAGCGCCATCATCTACTTCCATACTTTGTTCCGTTGATTTTGATATATTGTTATTCTTGCGGGAAATAATACTGGAAGATGAACCTAGTCCACCATGTTTATTTCCTCCATCAAAGTCTCCATTCTGATCAGCATGACAAACCTGACTCTCCTCTTCGTTTGCTGGTGGAACATTGTTATTTTGCATCCCTTCTCTCTGTTCACTCACAGCAGGTGAAACACTCTCCTGTTTTTCACGCGCAGGCAAATTCTGGACCTCATCAACAAATTTGTTGTCTTCTTGCCACCACACTCCTTTAGATTCTTCATGTTCCATTCGATGTACTCTGTCCCCTTGTTCGACATGCTCACCAGCATCGGAGTTATACACTTCAGCCTCACATGTAAACTCACCCGAGCTAGAGAATTCACTAGAAAAGTTTCTGTCTACGTTCCATTCCCTCTCATCATCATGAACTGTGACATGAAATCTTTTGGAATTTTGGCCCAAGGGGTTGTCACATTTCGAAGATTCTTTATCTTCCACAGGTGAACCTTCATTCTGAAGAGAGGTGACCTCAGGTGAGCTAGAAATCCCTTCTGAGACACTTTTAGCCTCACAAAGTTCTGTACTGCAGTCCCCACGTTCATCTTGACATCTTATGTTGGATTCATAGGGAGAAGATTCTACCATAGGTGGACTAGAGAAATCATGATTTGAGCTTCTGGCTTCTTCTTTCTCCTCTAAATCATCATGTTGCTGATCTTTTGCAACAGAATCTCTTTCTTGTAAGGATAATTCGGAGTGGTTAGTCTCCACTTTCCGATATTTAGCTGTTATATAGATGAATTGCAGCAACAACGTAAGCAAGCAAGAAAATGAAAAACTCATCTAGAGAAGTTGAAAAGGCTATATTACCTTGCAGAGTAGTGAAACATCCTCCGCATTTGTACAGAAGAACCTCTGGCGGCTCTGGTAGGAGCTGTCGGCATTTAGGACATCTAACCAGTCGAACTTTCGTGCTCACTTCAGTAGTCATGTTTCACTGGTTACTTCAGTCCAACTCTCCGATCAAACTACGATAATTAATGCCCAAGTCACCAAATTCTAATAGAAAACCACAAACACAAATATAACATTAGGTACATCATATAACTAGAGAATGGCAATTTAGAACACCAACATCACTGACAACTTAGCGTTTGAGTAATAAATTGAACCCGCACGGTTCTGATTAGTCCAATAGCAACAAGAACAACAAATGAACAATAAAACTAAGTTAGAACTGGGCTCCAGAAAAATTAAAATGATTTCTTAGATACACAAGTTTTGCATGATGCATTTTCTTTCAGTTGGTTGTTCTGCCATATTACCAATCACTGAATAATTCAACCTGGAAAACGATACGCACAGATGAGTAAAGATGAAAGCATACTGGCCGGCTTCTTAACTGGAGAAATTGCTAATTGTTCTTAGATAACTTCCAAAGAAACAGGTAAAGCACAATGATCCAAAATTCATCAATCATAATGATCAACATAATTTTCAGACAATCACAGATCTTACTGATTATGGCAGGCCAGATTTGGGAAAATAACAGCTATACTTTCTGGCATCCCATAATTTAATAGAACCAAGAATGGAATCGCATTTAATTGAAGTAGCAACATCAGAGAATCCGAAAGAAGCCATAGTATTATCTATGGTTAGACAAGATTTCAAGAAAAAATTTGATAAAAATCTTGAAATTGGGACCAACTAAATTCTGGTCAACAACTCACCAATCTTCACAAATGCACCAAAATTTAAACAGCCCCACCACATCCTTAGGCATTCACCACCCAGAAACAGCAAAAGAGATTAGATTTAAACGTTACAATGCATACGATGAGCCAATATCCCAAACAAACAAGAAAAACTCTTAACTTCGATTGAAATTCAACCACAACCCATTTCAGTATAAAGAGATCACATCAAATTGCGACTCATTAGTCATCAATTACTTCACTGAAACTCAAAAACCATACCTTATTTTAAAGAATTCTAACAGCACATATCAAAAAAGCCATGTCCCCCCAAACACATAACGCAGAGGAGAAATATAAGGAAAAGCAAGAAAGCACTTTTATTGAGCTACAGAAAGCAAGAAAAAAGAGTCAAAATGAGGGGACAAACGAACCTAGTAAGAAATGGGCCCAAAGAAACGAAACTCATGATGGTAATCTTTTCTTTTACGCTAAGTATTTTTTATTTTCTTTTCCACCATTGAAGCTTCTTGTTCTCCTTCCTGGTATTTTACAATCCTGTCTCTCTCTCTCTCTCTCTCTCGCTCTCAAACACACAGATAAATGAATAAATGATGCTACAGGAAAACGATGATGGTGTAGTCTTCCTGCCGTGTTTAAGAAGCTCACCAGTACCCAAAGTTGAAGTCTTGAGTCATTATTATGACTCATTTACACACACACACACACACACACACACACACATTCTTTCACACATAAGGCACACATAATAATGACTAATCTTGGTTGTGAACGGAAAGAAAGAAAGACATTGCGAGACTTGGCGCGTGGTATTCATAGATTAGTTGAATCATCTATGCGACACATTTGCACGACCTTTGTTTAAGTATATTTAATTTACCAAGTCAACTGTTGGAAAAATTTTCCTTTTGTTTCTATTTAAGTTAAACATAAATGTTTTGGGCCCTGTTCATTCATCAAAATATCCTAAATAGATTTGTGTTTTTCAGAAAATTTTAACACAATTTTCAATTTCAAAAGAAAAACATATTCTTTTAAAAATAGTAGATAAATAAAAAGAAAAAAAGAAAAAAGCAAAAGTATATTATTTTAACAGAATATATATCTTGAGACGCTAATTCTTCATACTTTTGTTATAGAAATATTTTTTTCATAGTTTATATCATTTTAACTATAAATTTTTCCATAAAATTTTATTAAAGCTTGATAACTGAAAATTCTAAAGAGACCTCACTGGAAGAAAATCTTTAAGTTGTCCAAATCTTGACATTTGAAAATTTAATAGACTGAAAACTATAATGCCATAAATCAAACTATAGTGACGAACACAAAAAAGCAGCTAAGGAAACATAAAGCTCAATTAGGTAAAGGAAAGTGCAAAAAAAAAAAAAAAAGAAAAAAGAAAAAAGAAAATCCAAATATAGATTATTAAAATTGGGGAATCTCATAGTCATAAGATAATTTAAAAATCATCTAAAATCTTTTTTAATCATGAGGTAATTTAAAAAATTATCTAAAATCTTTCTTGCATTCAAAAAGATTGAAACCCTTTCCTCAGTAGATTAATTAAGGATAATTATCTTCTCGAGACCAGAACATGCAGGTACTATAACCACAAAGGCTGCATTCTTTGATACATATAGATATATACATATATATGTACGTACATATTATATATATAGGTTTTGGTTGTAATGATAAGGCAAAATTTTGGGTTCACAAAGAAACATCAATTTTAGTAATATATATTGATATTAAATCTATCTAATGGTTGGAAGATTTTCACTAATTTTCATTGAATTCGAGTTTGTATTTGAACAAATTGAATAAATATTAATGCAATTGACTTTTAGCTACATTAGAAACATAAAATGCTATAGAATCCAATAGCATTTGATACACAAGAATTGTCTTTCCAGAAAACTCATTTTCTATTTTTTCTTTTCTATTCTATATTTAGTATGTATAAAATAAAGTGCAAATATCGCCAGAGTTAGTTTCCCACTTACGTAGGAAAACCTTATACCATTAATTCTGGATAGAAACTTTTTTACCACTTAAATCAAAACCTTAGGCATAAAATTAAAAATTCCTCTTCGATCTTTTATCCTCGTCAAACTCTCAAATTGCCTTCCTAGAATTTCTCTCCCCTCTCCATCTCAAGCCAACACCTCAAGCTTCGCTCTTCGAATCTTTTCAAAGGAAAAAAAAAAAACGAAAAGATCAATCCATTTGCCTTAACTTTTCACATCCTTTAATATAATGCGATGCCCTTCATTATTGTAGAACTCTTGTCGACGAAGCCACCACATTTTCTGGCTCAAGTCTCTGTCTCGATTTGTGGGATTTGTGTCGAGTTTGATTTTCCAAATTTTTAATACATAATTTGATGTTTATTATATATATATATATATATATCTGTATATATATTATATATTAATTTTATAATATACAACATGATATGTATTATTTTTTTTTATCTATGACATGTATTATACTAATATTTATATTATATCATGTCATTAGTTTCATATTATATATTATGAGGGGATATTAGTCAAAACACATATTTTTTCGTTCCTTTCTATTTTTTAGTTTCCTCTAACCAAACACAAGAATAGGAAAGATCATTACTCTCTAACTTCATAGGAGACAATAACTAAACATGAAATTGAGACATCATATTTCAACTGGAATAACATTTTCTAGGAAAGATTTTACTTGGTAAAGGCATTTTTTTGTGCCAAACATGTTGCAAGTATTGGGGCATTTATGTGCTTTTTTCTTTTCTTCTGCTATGTATTCTAAAAAGAAAACAATGATGATATTACTAAATGGGTTGGCTCCACATGTATTAGATATGTGTGGCTAAAAAAGGGAAAAAATGACACCATTTTACTTTACTATATTGATGGTAATTTTGGTAGTTATGTTATTCTTCAATAACTAGGAAGTCTTGCACGAATATATGTTTCCTGTGTCTTTTTCCATTGGCTTCTAAGATTAAGACAGGAAAACGTAATAAGTATTATACACATATATATAATATGAAATATAATATTACATTATTTTAAGTGGGGAAATAATTCTTTTGGTAGTTTTCTTATTAAAAATTGTAGAGTAACTTTTTAGTCAGAAGTACTGTGATTTCTTTATCTTTGGTTGAGCTAAGAGATAAACTCTTTGTCTTTATGGGTTCTCTCTGCACTAGTGCTTACAATTTGGAGAATCATACTTTAAGATATAAGAATCATTTTCTAGAAATAATAGCACTGGCAATCTCTAGAAACAACGAAATGCAAAATGTATTGAATTCTCTATATACAATACACTACCGTATTGATGGGTATATATATATATATATGAATTCATATATTTTGTAGTACTAATATGCCACTGCATATTGACGGATATAAATCCATGTGCTACTGCACATTCATGGATTTAATCCATATGTATACTAATGAATTCGATTTATACAAATATTGATAAAATATAATCCATGAAATAGAGCATATGCTTTTTTTTCCCCTTTCTTTTTCCTTGAAAGTAGGCCTAATTACTAATTAAGCAAAATTCAACAGAAACCAAGAAGGCTATAACCACCATTACAACCCTCGACAACAGAACGTGCAAGACAATGGGCAAACCTATTGCCATTTCTACGAATGAATGAAAAATCACAAGAACCAAAATGAGGAACAAGATTTTTGCATTCCTCCAAGATTGCATAGCAAGAAGAGAGGTCTTCATCTTCCTATCTCACAGTCTGGATTATACTTAGACAATCCGTTTCAAACACCACTTGTTCCTAGCCTTTGGTACGAGCCATTGAACAGCAAGAGGAGAGCTTTTGATTCTACTTCTCTTGGAGTTAAAACGACCAAACTGTCGCCACTTATTCCACCAAGCACAATCACCTCTGTCATTGCTTGCGACCATAGCCATGGAGTGAGCGTTAGAATCTCTTGGAAATGCTCTATCAAAGTTGACCTTAATGAAGCCAAAATTTGGGGGACACCATGAATCTTGGAAGGAGGTTTCCTCATTGTGTTCCTGAGTTGTGAGAGATTGCTGAAACTTATCCCTAAGAGAGTGCTTGAGAGCCAATATGATGTGCAGAAAGGCCTTCTTCTAACTTAATCCTCTCATTTCTATTAAACCATAATAACCAACATGCAACCACCAAGATTTCAAAAAGGTCAGATGGTAGATTAGAAAAACATTGTTGTGCCCAAAGGAAAGTGTTGGCCCAATTATTCATGATTGTATGCGAGATGGTAAATGTGTGTAAATCGGTTTCCGTATTGGCATTACAAATAGCACAACATGGTGAGATTAGAAGCTTCCTTTGATTTAATTGAGTCATAGTGGGGAGAATTTGCCTACAGAGGCTCCAAAAAAATATTCATATTTTTTGCGGAATATTCAAAAACCAGATCAAGTTCCAATTCTTTTCCATGAAGCTATTGGTCTCTACTGAAGTAATGTCGATAAAAAGATCCTATCATCATGCTAATCGTATGATAACAATTGCGAACCAAAAAATGACCATTTTCGGGAAAGCCCCAAGTAAGTTTATCCTTCGATTGCGGTGTACCAATGATAAGATAAAGGGTTTCCTTGATGGAGTCCACGAGTAGGATGAAAAAAGGCCAAATTATGAGCCGTCGAGAGGAAAAAATAAGACACTATTAAAACATAATCATGATAATATCAACAAAATGAGCATCAAAACCTAATTTAAGGAGCACACCCATAAGAAAAGGCTATCCGACTCGGTCACATGCCTTAGTCATGTCTAATTTCAGACCTATAGAGTGGGTTGTATGCTTATTTTTTTTTTGTTAAGATAGTGATTATTCTCATACGTTGCAAGGATTTTATCAGAGAAAAGGCAATTAGGAACGAAGGTTGATTGTGTAGGTGCAATAATTGAAGTTAGGATAGGTTTCCAACGATTAAAAAGGACTTTAGAACTGATTTTATAAATCACATTACTGAGGTTTATGGGGCAAAAATTGGGTTAAGGATCTTAGGAGTAAGAACAACATGCGTATAATTAAGAATATCAAGCAAAGTACCATGAGTAAGAAAATTAATCACAAAACTACAAACCCATCACCAAGCATATGCCAATATTTTTGGAAAAAAAGTACATGCATGCTATTAGGACCGGAGGATTTAAGAGGGGCCATTCTTAAAAGAGCTCGAAGTACCTCATCATTGGTGAAGGGTAGTAGCAACCATTGATTTATCTCACTCGTAACTCTTGCCAGAATTACTTCCAGGATACTAGCAATATCCGAATCCAAAAGGTGTGTGGTCATAAAAATGTTCTCAAAGTTGAAAGGCGTTGAAGTAGTTGCTAAGAGAGTTGTACACGACTAATTTTGAAAAAATCATAGAAACTAGTGAATTGGAATGCATTTTCAAGGATAGAAATATTAACAAGAGTACAAAATGATTGTGAGAATAACCACATAGATAAAAAAAATAAAATCCTTACACCAAAGAAGAGCCAGTCCTCCCGAATTCTATCACAATCAACCGCAGAGCTGTACAACTTCCATTTCCTCTTAAGTCTCTCAATGAAGTGAAATTAGTCTCTCAATAATGTGGAATTGGCATTTTGTTTCAGACAAGAACACCACGATGGGATTGTGTTTTCGAGGGAGATCTCCGAGGACGAAATTGTCAAAGGTCCCCAAGCCTTGACAATTCCAACATAGGCAACTCATAGGTCTCAATTGGGCTATGGCACAACCTTCGCTATTGGTACAATATTTAAATCTAAATTACTCAAAAACATCTTCTTCCCACTATGACTACTACTAGCATTTGCAAGTTCATGAGATATAATTTGTCTCATGTTGCATTACTAGACTTAAAATGCTTGAATTTTACTTATCTTGCAGCTTCTAGTAGGGTGAGAGAAGGTGATGGTTACGTTAACAAGGTTGGTTGTTTTTGTAAGGTCAATTTTATTTTAGCACGGTTAAGGGCAGGGGCAGAGTGTGTAAATAGAGGATGATAACTTCCTGTAGAGTGGTTAGGATTGGCAATGGTAGAATTAATATTGTTCTTCGTCTCCAATTTAATTCTTTTTACCTCGGCACAGAAAATAAAAATTTTTCGGACCCTATTTCTCTGCACTTGACACTACCTAAACAAGTGGCTTAAGAGTCAAAACTTCTCCCTCTCAACTTAGGATTGTCTACAACCAAGGTCCATACTCAAAGTTCTCATCTAGATCTTAGAAATTACTTTTGTACCTTAGAAAGTAGCGTTTTTCAAGGTGGTTAATTATTCCGCACAAGTAACAAAAAATTGGTAGCCGCTTAAAAGTGAATGCTACCCATAGCTACTAATTGCCAATAAGACGCAAGTTAAGGCATCGCATGAGACTTTTTGTCACATCAATCCTAATTTTCATCGGAATGGTATTTTCATCCCTGTGAGTTCTCGATTTCAAGAACTTTACAAAGATCCTAGCCCTAGATGGAATGCATTCTGCAACCATAGGTCTTTATTTAGACATCAGAACATCATGAATCTACACCACAATTGAAAGCATGTTCATATCCACTCTAGAGGATCAACGTTCATCAGAATTTCATCGAGAGTTAGCACCAACCTTCCATAATCCATGGCCAACCTTCTAATGCATGTTTTTTATCTAGGGGTGATTGGAAGTTAGTAGAAAACAAGAATCATCTAGCATGTGAACCTCTATTCCCTTAACGGATTGAACAAGCCTCGTTATGTTAGCCTTCAGTGCCACGCGAGAGTAGGCTTTAAGGGACACCACTCATCCAACCAACTGAAGATCCATGTCTCTGAGATCATCATTCCAAATCTAATTTAGAAGGTTGCTTCTTGTTTTTCAGTCTCCGTTAAACCCAATTTTGCATTTGGATCGATGATACCATCCTCCATATTGTAGTGGTTTTGCTTAGTCGTGAACTAGAAGCAAGAAGAGATAGGGTTAAGAGTGAAATAAGTCATAGATCTTTTGCTTATAAGGTAGAGTAAAACAAAAAGGAAAAGTTCCTTATATTCGAAGAGACAAATAAGGAAAAAAAAACCAAGATCGAGGACAAAAAATAATGGAAAGATTGAGATATAATAATAAAGATGTGCATATGGTAGCCCCTTGAAGCTTGTTATTGGCATTATTGGGAGTTTTATTTTGCAATTGAATTCTCTCCTAAACTTTCTTTCTCTTTCTAAGCTTCTTATCCAACTCTCTTCCTTTTTGTACATCGTCTATAGGAGTAGAGATCTAAAGATTTCTCCTACGGGGGCTCGGATGTGTGGACACCATTAGAGGAGAAACACTTTGGCCCATATACATGAGTGTGTGAGGTCTTCTAGTTAGATTTGAGGATCACCATTAAAGAAGTTTGAAGGAGTTCATCCTTGGAGTAGATTGCCTGAAGTGTTCAACAATTGCTTAAAGAAACATGAATCCACATTTTCACCCATTGGAAGCTTAAGGTAATTTCCAATTTAAATGTAACCCAATTTACGTGAGGATGTATGAAATTTTTATATATGTAATGAGTTACTTATAACAAACATTTTTTTAATTTCGTTGCCCTTGTAAAGCTCTCCTTCTAGGTTACTGATTGCCTTTGGTTCACACCATTGTAATCACACTTTTTACGTTTCATCTTAAAATTGTAGGGCAACATTTAGTTAGAAGCAGTGTGATTTTTTCTTAGATCAAGGCAAGAGTTGGGCCCTTTATCTCTAAGATGATTTTAGCCAACATTGGTGCTTACGACATCCAATAATCATCTCCTCAAATGCATGCCACTTTCTAGAGATATCAATACTATAAATATCTAGAAATAATAAACTTAAAGTGTATTGAACTCTCTATAACAAAATACACTATTATAGATTGATGGATATGAATCCAAACTATCCATAGTACTAATATGCTATTAACTCATGTTTACTTTTCGAATAGTGACGTTAATTCTTTCAACAATTTATTTAAGCAGCTTGCTTTAGACATTAATTTCTAATTCTTGCAAAATTGATTTTGAGTAGTTAAATAAATTGTTGGCATCTGAGTCAGATGTTTCATCATAATATTTAATATTTCCATTATCTTTAAAACCCAACTCAACGAAATCAATTTTCCAACAAAATTTAATATCAAAATTTAGGACAAATATTTTATACGTGGTAAGTCTAAACCTATATTTTTGTGTTAATTGCCATGCTTTATTTATTTACTTATCTTGAGGACCATATTTTTTTCCATTTTCTTTAGCAGTATCTCTTCAATTTGATATGACATTTTTATCAATGCCAAAAAAATTTTTTTAAAAAAAAAGGAAGAAAAAGTCGGTTAGAAGGAAAATGGAACGAAAGATAATTAGTAATAATACTATCAGAATTTTATTTAACCATATATCCACACTTTGAATTACATACTATATGCACTCGGTATACTTATGCATACATACCAAAAATTGTCGATATATGTGCATGTAACATCAAACTCATCCACGAGCTCCGCTTTAACTAATAATGACGACTGTTTTCTTATTTGAAAGAAAAAACAAGCATTTTTACTCGTGGTGGATAAACACCAGGGCCAACAACTATTTACATCTCAAATTCATGGAGTCTTTAATTATTGAGAGACAACACATTTGTGATACACCATTTAGAATAGAATGTGATTAATAGAATGTGATTATGCAACTATTTTAGGAGAGGTCTCTCAGTAATATATGAGTGAATAGAGTTGAATCTCACCACATAGTACATGTATCTTCAAACATTACGTCCTTCCTGCAAATATTCCACCCTTCCTTAAGTTCTAAACTTGTGAATTAACCATCTAGTTTGTGTTTGACCTTTAGAAACCAGATGTTTCTCCTGGTCTTAAACTTAGATAGCAAGTAGCCCTTTATTTTATTCTTAGCTATTAGACTCATCTTTTCCTTCATAGCAACTGTCAAAGCAGTGAGTGATATCATAAGATTTAAGTCGACTCATCAACATCAACAAAAGTACTCGTGAAGGATGCCCACTCAACTTCATATAGATGATGAGAAAACAGTTATCTCATTGCTTACGGAAACTGAACATAGGATTTTCAAGTGAGGAGCTCTCACAGAATTAGTGTAGCTCGAGCAAATAAGCACAACCTCAAGGATTTTGCAACTCATACACTTCATGATTCTTTCTAAGTAGGCCTGTCAATTTGGATATTTGGATGTGGATATTAGTACATTTGTATCCGCATCCGATTATTATCCAAATACGGATATTCGGATTCGAATTTTATCAAATGCTAAAAATGAATATCTGCATTCGCATCCGTTAGATATCGGTTAGATATTCAGATATCTGGTATCCGTTTTAATAGTTAGGAAACAGATATAATATCAAGGTATTATTTTATCTATTATTCACACTCTTCATCTGGTATCCGAATTTGTTACTTCATATATTTAAATTTATTATATTAATGGCCAAAAATTTAAATTCATGACTAAAATCACTTCAAATATTTCTAGTGTAGCCTAAAGTTTTGATATATAGCATATAGTTTGTAAATTTTGTTTTTATATATAATTTAATACCTATAAATTATATTATTTATATAATTAATTACATTTAAAATTCTACGCAAATGCAGATAATTTTTGGATGCGAATATTTCGAATGTGAATATTACTATATCCATATCTAGAATTTTAGGAAACGGATACGGATACATATATATCAGAAAATTTTCAAATACTGATAATATCCACCAATTTTGAATACAGATGCGGAAAGTGGAACGGACATTCATACATTTTTTATAGGCCTACTTCTAACCTCATGATAAATTCTCACAAAATCCTTCTTTAAAAATCGCAATGTGCCATATAATTTTATTATTTCTCAAAGATGATGTTCATTAACTTGTGAGAATTTATCTTGTTAGTTTTTTAGGCGCGCACCACTTATTTAAGCTTGTTGCTATATTTTAGCTCATAGAAAGTTAGAGAAACTTACTTGGAGGCACATTGTTCATAGTATAGGTCATAAATAAAATTCATACAAATCTATTTGTACGATTTAAAAAAAAAAAAAAGAAAAAAAGAGAAAAACGAAAAGGATTCTAGCATTTCTAAAGTCTTTTATTCTTCATCTTTTGCAAATTCATTCAATTACGAAGTGTTTAGAATAATCAATTAACTTGAAACTTTATTTTTCACAAATATATATTTGTCTAAATTAACTAGGCATAATATTCTCATTTCCTATATCAATATCTAGAACGACAATTTTCATGTACAATTGATTCTCTACTTTTATCAAAAATCACTTAATACAGTTCAATCCTAATACTACAAGAAAATACCCACTCACTAATAGAAAATTCGTGAGAGATAGGGATTACTTCACAAATGGGTGATGTACATGATGGATTTACAATGAAATACTAACGAATTTAAAAAAGAAATACATATATAGAAATACATACATATATATATAATAAGTTGCAGCAAAGTGCTTATAAGTTTCCATAATAACTTATCTAGTTTATGATGGAAATTCTATCACAAAAGTTAGTTTCGAAATAGACCTTCATTTTGTCATGAAATTGATTAGTGAAAAGGAATATATTAATGAATTTGGAACAAAAAACATCCAAAATTATGTTAGTGATGATTTCATTAAAACTCTGATAGATTTTCTGTTAGTAATGGGGATCTTTTCTTGTAGTGCAACTAATGAGATGAAGGGATGTATTTATAGGACGAATAATAAAAAAGAAACAATATATTACACCTTTAGTGTCTTACACTCATAAGTCTATTATCATCTTAGTGAACTAACTTTAAAAGATATAAGTATCTCTCTTTTGTCATGACCACCAGGTCAAACAATACTCATACAAACTTTGTAAGGTCAAGAAAGGATTTATCTTAGAAATCTAATTTGCATAAACAAATTTGAATCTAATGCTAGTGTTGGAAGTTCTATTCACTCATATAATCATATATGAATCACATAAAATGTAAATTGGCATGCCTATATTATATATATATATATATACGGCTACGAAAATTTTTTACTCACGCAAGTTGGATCACATTCTTCTACAGGCCCTGCTCTAATCGAATTACATGTGCTATGTGTTCTTACTTAGTATTAAGCACAAAACTTTCTTACTCGTTGGATAACTAAAGCTAGTCACTATACACCTCAAATCCAAGAAACTTTTTGGTGAGGCTTTGTGACAAATATGAAGAGAGAGATTATGTGATGTAGAATTCATACAAATATGGATATCAATTCGGTATATGGTCCAAAACGCAGTCCGATACACAACAGATTCTTTATTAACTATTGACTAAAACATTTGACATTCAAGGTACGTGCTTAACTAAGAAATAGCAAAGATTGTTACTCCAAAAGTTTAAAACTTGAAATTTTCCTAGGATAAAATGGAAATTTGTGAGGTTGCAGATACATGAAGAAAATAATTAAGATAAAAATAACCTTTTTTGCTTTCTTTTGGTAGACATAATTATCATGAGCAAGAGAGCTCGTTTAGTTTCTGGGCAAATATTTACACAAGGTTAAATATTAAATTATCCAAGAGAAAAGCAGAAGTTCCAAAAAATTTTAGACATTGAACAACATTACATAACCAATAAATAGGTTTTCTAGTATTTTGTCGCAAATATTATATTATTTTGGTGTAATATTAGGTTTCTACTTTAATAAAATGAAGTATTATATTTTCCAGAGTTTCTTAAATAAAGTATTATTTACATTTAACACATGTGTCTTACATATTTTAAAGCATGCTTTTTAATAATAAGAATTTAAACAGTAGTATATAGACAATGTCTTTTCATCATTAGATATTTAGATTTTAGATTAGTGACACCATTTCTTGATTATTATTTCGTGGTCGTGTCCACTTTGAATCTCTATCTCAATTCATATTCTATCCCTTAATTACTTTGTTATACAGATGCATATTAAGTGTATGACATCCACAACTGTATATAATTTTAAAGAAAGATTGAATACAACTTAATATATATTTAATACAATGAATAGGAAATGCTATTTTGAAATAAATAACCATAATCAGTCCATATTACCATATTAGTTATTATCTATATTATATATATAAAGTATGAGCACTTTAGGTAGCTAGTTTGATACTTCATTAAATAATATAACAAAAATTACCTATTTTAAAATATAATTACAAAGTAATTATAAAAAATAATGACAAATAATTTTCTTTAACTTTTATTTTTAATACTTATCTTTTCTATTTTATTTGTTCTTCAATTATAACCTTTCTCAATTCCAATTTTATTTTTTTCAAATTTATCTTTCGATCATATTATTTTACATAATAAATTTAAGTAAAAATATTCAATAAGTAAAAAATATTTATTATTATTAAAAAATATTTTTAACTTTCTAAAAATAAAATTTAGTCCATACATTAAAGGTCCCACGATTGCCAACATGTATAATTATTGGGGTTGAGGAGTAAAATATTGCATCGAAAGAAAGAAAGTCAACTGAATAAAAGACTCGGCGTTCGACGACTGGCATTGACTCCAGACCTCCACACAATATCGCAGCTATAAAACGTCACGTCTAAATCGAGCTGATAGCGATTTGCCCTCCACGTTGGGGCCCACTTGATTCATGGCGGCTCCCGACACGGAATTTAATGAGCCAGCCGACAGCGCCGGTGGTTGTTGAGTTCTCGCATTACAATTGAATGGTCAACCAATCATTGTATGAAACGTGGCAAGGGAACGGCAACTGGGGCACGTCAGCGTGACGTTGTCCGTGACCTGTGCTATGCCTGTATTTATTTCGTAGTTATCTGAAACTTGGAAACTATTTGAATTGTTCAAAGTCCGTGCACCACCACAACTAATAATGCTCTGGTTCAAATTTAACTTTTCTGAGCTATATTCCTGTTCGATGTCCATAGACCAACAATTTCTTTCATCAGAAATTTAGAAATATTTCTAGAAGATTTGATCCGGAACTCAATTTATGGATCACGTATTAATTTATTTGGTCTTTGATTTGGAAACTTGATCAATTTTAATTAATCTATGCATTTTCCGACAAAATGCCTTTTAATAAAATGATTGGGTAAGTAACACTTTAGTTATCGTCTTTTGAAGTTTATATCAATTAAGCTAAGATTTATTGGATTGACTAGCTCAAGGGCCAATTACTTTTATTTTTACTTATTTCTATTAATTTCTTAAGCAATTTTTTTTTTTTAATTTTCTTAATGAATTATAAGTATTTGCTTTATAATTACTTAGGGATAATGTGTGCATCATATAGTCTCCATACTCGCAATAAGATTTACATGTCAAAACTGGATTAAGAAAACTTTCAAGTTAATTTGGTTGTTTGTTTAGTTTTATTTTATTTTATTTTATTTTATTGTGCTTAGGATATAAGGCAAGGTATTTTTGCCTCCTTTCTGTGTTTGTCTTTTGAAGAGTTGGAGATGAGTTTCATAGGGCGAATTATTTATATGTGCGATTAGATTCTTTTTCCTATTTCCCCCTATTTACTCTATTTCTCTCTCTAGTGTCTTAATTTTCCCAAAGGCATTCTGAGAATTTTGGTAAAAGAAGGCATACTTTAGCTCATTAATTAATGGAGTTGTACCTTATAAAGAATGTTGAATTTATATCAATGTGAAGCTCTAATTTTAAAGGAGCAATTGTCCACCACATTCATCAACTTGTGAATGAGAAAATTGAAGTTAAATTGTTGTAATTTGGTATTAAGCTTGTTGAAGTTTTGGTCTAATTACATGAATTAAAAGTTGTTTATCTTTAGATGAATGCCAAATTTTGGTTGGAATCCATAGATAAATATGTATGTGAATGGTGGGGAAAAAGACAAAAAAAACAAGAGCATGCGGGTTGTCCCACATTGGTTTAGAGACAAAAGAGTTTGCACTTAAATGTAGTATAAAAGCCTTGGGGTGGAGTTGAAGAGTTGAAAACTCTTCGTTTGTTCCACATTATTTTTATAACAAAGTGTGGACTTGTATATATATAAGCCAAGTGTACATACTTATCAAAAGTGTTTAATATGGGATGCATAAGGGGTGCATCACACGCGCGCCGCCGCCGCCCCCCAGCTCTGCTCTGGGCGTGGGCATTAGGGCGAATTATCTCAATCTCAGTCTAATCTTTTTGCTGCAAGTTTATTTGAAATTTTGAATTTAAAAGTTTAAAAATTTTGAATTAAACTTAATTGCAATACCAATGCAGAAACTGAAACATTTCTAGAGAAACCAAGAATTTGGATGCTTATATATAGAATTCATGGCCTTTGACTGAAATGTTTTATGTTTTTATGGCAAAATGTTTCTGGTGATTAAATCCAGATTAATGGCCACGTTCCCCCTCCTTCTCCTATAAATAGCCTGTATTTGCAGTGTTGAAAACACACACCATCTGAGCACTTATAAATTTTCTGCATATTCCATAGTATTCTGAATTTCTGAGTTGCAGAATGGAGTTGCTGTTCGAGGTGAAGCTCTTGCATCATGCAGTGCAAAGCTTCTGGAATCGGATTATTCTAGGAGAAGTATCGCAGCACCCAAGTGTACCGCTGAGTGGGGCTATAATTTCTTCAAGGTAAGCAGAACGTGTTCGAGATTTGATTTAAATAATTCTATTACAATACAGAATTAAAAGATAAGTCCACTGTTTAATTTTGTGAAATTACGATTCTAATTTACTGATTATAAATCTATTTTGTTTTCCAAATTGATTTGTAATCCTTTGGTTTCAAAAACTTTTGAATCGTAAACTGTACAACCGAATTTTGCATGCTTTGATATTCATATGTGATTATCTGCAACATTATTAATAATCTGGAACTGCATGCTTTGTCGATTTTATATGCTGTTTTAAAACACTGCCCATGTTGGTTATCTGTATAAACTTGGAAGTTTAGATAATCTGCCTTTACATTCTTTCCAACAAAGTCGATGGTGACACCAAAGCTAAAGGTTTATTTTTACTTATTTTCCTAAATTAACAAAATTCTTTTTTTTTTTTTTGTGTAGAAAGAGTTGTAACCTCAGCTAGTATTATGTCATTTTAGCTGATTAGACCCGAATTACCTAATAATTATGTGTTATGGGTGAAGTGTTATCTCCCAATTATCAGTAGTTGCATCTTTGCATAGCGTCACCATCACAACTATAAATAGGGTCCTAGAGCCAACAAAAAAATGTATCGATAAGCATATTATAGCATTACTTTGAGCACTATACTTACACACAAAAATCATGGTTCATTAAAAGGAGTTCCAAATCAATTTCGAGTTTGCCATTCTCGTTGATTGGAATGCTACTTCGACTAGGAAGAGTCGTACCTTGTGAGATTTTTTGCCAGTAATATTCGAGCACCATAGAGGGGCATATAAAATTTTAAAGACACTATTGGAACAACAGGCCTCGATTTATCTCGATTTTATTTGCATTTAACATTTCAAGTAGGATTTCCTTTTCTTGTCTTTTTATGTTATATTTCTATGTTTATTAGTATGCGTTATGTGATTTATGTGCAAATGATTTATTAAGAATGTTTGTTTATATTTTGAACTACACACATATTTGCATGCGGTCACAATTTTCTAACAGGAATTAGGGGAAAAAAAAATCTAATTTTGGGTAGGAGAGAGGAGCTCTTCAATGGAGGAAAATGAATGAAGTGAAAAATAGGAATTGAGAAGCGTGGGCTAGAGGTCTATTGCCATGCTGCCGACTTAATATTGGTAGCCAGTAGGGCAGCGAGAGTGCCAATTATTGGGGTGCTATGACTTAAAGTCAGTAGCCATGTTAAGCATGGGGAGTACCGATGGATTGGTGCCTGCCGACCTAAAGTTGGGAGTTGGGTGCACTAAGCACGGTGTAGGGGTTGTGGAGGCCCAAAAAGGGCTATCAGTTTGCACACGGGGAAGGTTGTGGATGCAGGCGACTTTGGGTCGACTGCGGGCTATGGGGTGTTGGCTAATGAGTTATTAGGCAAGAAAGAGTCAAACGACGAGCTGTTAAGTGAAATTAGGCATTGGGTTGATGTTCTGGGCTTTTGCCGTATCCCTCAATGTGTTGAGTTGTGCCTAGAACAAACTTAGTTGTTGATAAGTCAGCTTGTGAAGGGGTGTTGAGGGTGCAAGTGAGCTAGAGGAGGGAGTTGGAGCCGAGGAAAATGTCAATAGCATTGGGACTACTCAGGTTAACGACGAATAACTTAGCTTTGTTTAGCTAAGAGGATTGATCTCCTAGTCATTATGAACTTTTGTTGCCTTCAACTTGGGAACGTGTCTTGGGTCCTCCCTTAAGCCAGTGTCTTTGCTTCTTTAATAGTCGATCTAACACTCCTCTTGATCTCTTGCTCATTGAGGTGGTGCGGAGTAGGCTTGTCATTGAAAATACCTTGTGGGACACTGGCGGATTTAGTAATGCGAAGTGGGGTCAATTGACCCCACTTGGTCCTATGTGAATGTAGTTTTTACGTATATAAGTGTCGGATAAAAGAAAGATTGACACCACTTAGAAAGCAGCCCGACACTAGCATGGTTGGTTCAACATTCACCAAATAAAGTTCTGTCAGCTTACAGGATATTGGTTCGAAACTTTGTGAAAGCATTTGTGGTGATTCCTCCTTCATCTTCATAATTTAGTATTTCTTTTTAATTTTTTTGTTTTCTTTTCCTTTTTAAAGAGGCAGAAACAACAATATTACTTTTCTTTGTTCCTGAATATATATATATATATATAATTTCATTTCTAAGTGTTTGTCTCCCTTGGGATTTAAATTTTCAAAAAAAATTTAAGTTATTTGATTTTCACATTTTATTCTTAATTATCTAATACACTAAGACTTTTAATAAATTACAAATTGCAAAAATTATGAATAATTAAGATAATGTTAAAGAAATTATTTAGTTACTTCTTTTTATATGTGTATTTTGACTGTTAACTTGGCATTACTTTTTTATAGTTGATGATCATGAGATTTGATTAAAAATTTGGATTTTTAATTAAAAATTATAAATAATAATTATGAGATTTTTTTT
>JACFYI010002344.1:434533-456640 GCA_014898755.1 Handroanthus guayacan
TTAATGGAATGAAATGTTTATGTTTTAGCTATTAGCTTCCGCACTTTACCATTTCAGTTTTATTGATCGACCGTGAGTGACGTTCCAAGTCATGAGGTGGAATGCCGAGTGACGCGGGGTGTTACAGAAAAGAAAAATGGCTTTGACAAGCAATAGTGAACTTGCTTTCACATATTCCCAACAAGGCGTTCCAATCTTTGTTGGACAAGATTATGAATTATGGAGTGTCCTAATGCGGACATTATTCATATCCTATGAACTCTGGGATATTATTGAAGAAGGGTATCAAACATATACTCTAGAAGAAGAAGCCAACCTAACAACAGAGAAAAAACGGGAGCATAAAAAGAATAAGACCAAAAATGTAAGGGTTTTATCCTTTATGCACCAAGGGATGTGTCGATGCATTCTTCATCGCATTACGAGTGCAAAAATATCAAAAGATGCATGAGAAACTCTCAAAAAATAATTTGGAGGTTATGAAAAAGTTATCTCCATAAAATTGCAAAATTTATGGCGAGATTTTGATAATCTAGCCATGAAAGATACATAAAATGTGCAAGAATTCTTTTCCAAAGTTTCCACCGTAGTCAATCATATAAGAGGATATGGTGATGCTACTGAAGATCGAAAAATTGTTAAAAAATCCTACGATACTTGCTGGTGAAATTCGAGCACATAGTTACCACAATAAAAGAGTCCAAAGATTGGTCAAAATTATATTTGGATGAACTTATGGGTTCATTAGAAGCCCATGAAAAAAGAATGAACATATTTACAAGTCAAAGTTTAGAGCAGATTTTTCAAGTAAAAGCTAATGTTTCAGGACAGGGAAAGACAAAAGATGGTGAAAGAAAAAACGGCCAATTCCAAAGAGGTGTACGTGGAAGAGGCCATGGTAAATATCAAAATCCCCAAGCTCGAGGACAAGGACGAGGAGGTAATTTTGTTCAAAAGAATTTTAATAAAAATTCAAATTTGTATTGTCGAATATGTAGAAAAAAATGGCCATGACACGAAAGATTGTCAATTTAAGTACAAAAGATGCAGAAACGCAAATCATTTCGAAGAAAATTATTGGTATAAAGGTAGAGATAAATATGAAGCCAACTTCACAAATGCCAATCAGGTATTTTATTCATGCTTGAATTCTCAACAAAATTTTAAGAATATTTGGTATGTTGATAATGGTTTCAGTAATCACATGTGTGAGAATAAGAAAATATTTGTGAATTTGGTGAGTCATATTCATTTGAAGTAAAACTTGGAGATGACAAGGCACATAAAATTACTGAAATAGGACCAGTTGCAGTGCAAACTAAAGAAGGTAACATGAGTGTAGTTAAAGACATATTCTATGTGCCTGACTTGAACTAAAATTTGTTAAGTGTTGGTCAGCTAATGGAAAAAGATTACAAAGTGGAGTTTAATAATGACTAGTGTGTTATCGTTGACAAGCAAAAGAATATTACAATGGCAAAAATTAAGATGAGTTCAAATAAAGTATTTCCTCTTAATTTGTCATTAACTAAAAAAATAATACTTCAAAGTACGACCGATGAAGATTACGATCTTCGGCACTTGAGGTATGGACATTTGAGCTATAAAGGATTAAGTTTGTCGATAAGGAAAAATATGATATTTGGTCTTCCAAATATTCTAGATCGAGATGAAACATGTGAAGGATGTATTTTTGAAAAAATGCATCGTCTACCTTTTTCAAAAATATCATACAGAGCCAAAGCTCCATTCGAGTTAGTACATGCCGATATTTGTGGACCAACATAGACGCCATCTTTGAATGATAACAGGTATTTTCTGTTATTCATTGATGATTATACTAGAATGATGTGGGTTTATATTTTGAAACAAAAGTCAAAAGCATTTTCTAAATTCTTGGAATTCAAAGCACATGTGAAAAATCAAAGTGGTAAAAAAAATAAAAACTCTAAGAACTGATCAAGGAGGCGAATTTATTGGAAAATCCTTCTTAAATTATTGCAAAGAAAAAGGAATTCATTGACAACTGACAATTCGATACACTCCACAACAAAATGGAGTGGCAGAACAAAAGCATGGCATAATTGTTGAAATAACTAGAAGCATGATGGCAGGCAATGAACTACCAAAAAGTTTTTGGGCAGAAGATGTAAATGCAGCAATTTATATTTTGAATCGCTCACCTACAAAGGGGGTTCCAAATAAGACTCCATATGAAACATGGTATAAAAAAAAACCTCAAGTAAACCATTTTAAAGTTTTTGGTTACATTGCTTATTCACACGTTCCTTCCCAGAAAAGAGAAAAATTTGATGATAAAGGTGAGAAACTTATCTTTGTTGGTTATAGTGACGAATCTAAAGGATATCATTTACTAGAACCAAAAAGCCAAAAAACTCATTGTTTCTCGAGATGTTATTTTTTATGAAAAGCAGTCATGGAATTGGGAAGAAGATGAAAAAATAAAAACAAAAATTGTATATTTGCCTGGACCAACTTTTACTACTCCAAAGAAAGAAGATAAACCAAGTACAAGTGGAAGCACCAACTCAAGTTCTAGTCCGAGCTCTAGCTCATCAGAATCATCTGGTAGACCATATCCAGAGTCTGAAAGCTCAATATGAAAGGTACGAAGTTTAAGAGAAATCTATGAATTACGTGATGTTGCATTTTTCACTTGTGAGCCGCAAACTTTCAAAAAAGCTACTAAAGATAAAGTATGACGAGATGCCATGGATGAAGAAATGGCCAGCATTGAAAAGAATAAAACATGGGAGCTTGTAGATCTTCTTAAAGAAAAAAGTATGATTGGGGTAAAATGGGTCTACAAGACAAAATACAAGGAAAATGACTCAATCCATAAGCACAAAGCCCGCTTAGTAGCAAAAGGGTATTTCTCAACAACTAAAAGTAGATTTTGATGAAACATTTGCTCCAGTTGCTCGAATGGAAACAATACGAATTATCCTCGCTCTAGCAGCACGACTAGAGCTACCAGTATATCAACTGGATGTCAAATTGGCTTTTCTAAAGGGAGAATTAGAATAAAAAGTTTATGTTGAGCAACCAGAAGGCTATGTTATAGATGGAGAAGAAAATAAAGTTCATCGACTTAAGAAAGTATTATATGGATTAAAACAAGCTCCACGGGCTTGGAATAGCAATATTGATAGCTATTTCCAAAAGAATGGATTTCAAAAGAGCCAAAGTGAACCATCATTATATGTGAAGAAAACAAGTGAGCAAAACTATCTTATTGTCTGTCTTTGTGTAGATGACCTAATTTTTATAGGGACAGACTTAATGATGACGGAAGAATTTAAAAAGGCTATGGTGGAGGAATATGAGATGACAGATCTTGGTCTTATGGAATATTTTCTTGGAATTCAAGTTCGTCAGTCCAAAGGAGAAATATTTATTTCTCAAGAAAAATATCTTGAAGATCTATTGAAAAAATTTCAGATGAGTAACTGCAAACTAATTTCAACTCCACTCGTAGTCAATGAGAAATTGCAATTGAACGATGGAACAAATAAAGTAGATGCAAAGACACTTCAGAGTTTAGTTGGCTCATTGATTTATTTGACAAATACACGTCAAGACATTGTCTATCCAGTTAGCTTGATATCAAGATTTATGCATGAGCCAAGTAAATTACATTATGCAGCAGCACAAAGAATTTTACGATATCTTCAAGGTACAAAAAAACTTAGCATCAAATATGTTAAGGAGAAAGAAAATAAACTTGTTAGATATACGAATAGCGATTGAACTGGATCAGTTGATGACCGAAAAAGTACATCTGAATATGTATTTTGTCTAGGATCTAAACTTATTTCTTGGGCATCCAAAAAATAAAAGAGGGTTTCACTTTTATCAGCAGAAGAAGAATATATCACCGCCACTAACGCCGCTTGTGAAGTTGTTTGGCTGAGAAGAATTTTAGCAGATGTTCAGGAAGAACAATACAATCCCACAATAATATACTGTGGTAATATGTCAACAATCGCAATGAAAAAGAAACCAGTTTTTCATGCAAGGTCAAAGCATATTGAGCTTCGTCATCATTTCATTAGAAGCCTCGTCAATAATCAAGAAATTCAACTGGACTTCGTAAATACCAAAGATCAATTGGCAGATGGATTCACAAAAGCAATCAATTCGAAAAAATTGCAGCAATTTCGAAATGAATTTCTAATTACAAATTAAGAGGAGGGTTTAAAATGATAATTTGTAATTCATTAATTAATGAAGAGTTATTACTATAATCTTGCCATATAACTATGTCTAAAGGGAATGAACCAAATTACAAGTTGCGGCTTCGAAGTCAAAGACATCAACTTACAGCTTCGGAAACATCAAGATTCGGCTTCATTAATTCCCCCTACAATTTGCAGGCAATAGGACTTTCTTGGACCAATCTTATCTTCTACAAGTGAAGTCGGCAGTAGTATTTTTTGACCAAGAAAGAATATTGAGAAGGTTCCTCAAGTCTTGAAGCCTCCAATTAAGCCGCCTAATATTCCTATAAATACATGATGATAGGCATTCTAGTTAATTGTATTTTAGAGAGGCAAATTAAAGAAAAATTGAGAGAATAGCATAGCATACAAAGTGTGATATTCCAAAATTGTAGTGCATGAGTTTTGGAATAATTTTGTAATATTGCATTTCAATATATATTATCCTCCATTTTTATCAATTTCCCTTTCAATTATATTTTCACACCCAACATAGGTTTTATTAAGAGATAGGTTGGGTGTTGGATGATGAACGAAGCCGAGATGGATGTAGCAAAATGTTGTTGGTTTTCTTCTTCTTTTGCACGGTTGTTGTTGTGCTGCTACTATTGTGGCTATATTATGTTGATGAGGATGTCGATTAGATGATGTTAGAAGTTGTTTTAATTGGAAAATAAATAAGTAGAAGGAAGAACCGACAGTGAAGCTGTGGCAGAATGTTGTGGTAATGATATGTTATGTTTTTAGGTGAAAAAGCAAGGTATATATAGCAACAAGGTGGTGTGATGTGTCGGCCGGGGAAGTGGTTTGGATAATTAGTTAACAAGTGTCCTTATGAGGCTTTTGGGGTGCATAAGAGGGTGTTTGGCCAAGCTTATTTAAAACATCTTATAAGCTCCTACATCTTATAAGATGTTTTTGGAGCTTATAAGATGTTGAATCTTATTTTAAAAATAAGTTATTAAAATGTTCGGATAAAATAAGACCTTTCACCTTATAAGATGTTAGTAATGGTAATATTGTAATTAAAATGATTAAAAATGAAGGTAGATGTTAAGATCTTAAAAATAAATTGGGAGTTTCTTATTTTTCTAAAAAGAGTTTATAAGCTCCTAAAATCTTTGGAGCTAATAAGATCTTTTTTGAAAAATTTTACCAAATACTTTATAACATCTTATAAGCTCTTAAACATCTTATAAGATATTTTTAAGAGCTTATAAGCTCACCCAAACACCCTCTAAGTGTTGATTAATGTAATATTAAGGGTGGAGGTATAATTGTCACGCAAATGGGTGTGTGAAGAAGCCTTTTTTGATAAATTTGTGTGAAGAAGCCATTCACCATAATTTTATGTATTTTCTTCTTCTTCTCTTCTTTTTTTATATTTTTTATTTTTTAATTTGTACATTATATCACATATTTTATATATATATATATTGTGTTTATGAAGATGGTATGATCTCTTATTCCGTATAATAATTGTATTCTTATGTCATGTATGTATTAAGAAGTTAGGTTATTTAGTGTTTGATTAGGCTAGAAAATAGAATTAATAAAATTTGCTAAAGAAGTGGGTCAAATAAAATCTGGGGTAATTAATTTATTGAAATCTAAGTTCCCGACAAATTTAAAATTGATGGTTCAATTTCAAATATTGCAATATATATTGATTGAGCTTTTCAAACTAATTTTATGAAATTAAATAGTGACATGTGATTAGATTGAATCGAAAACTAGAATGAACTAAATTAATAGTTAGGCTTAGTGATCAAAATAAATAAAATTCAGGATTTCATAAACTACGCTCAAATTAATTACTCCAATTAACCTTTGTAAAATTTAAGTTATCAAAATTAGACTTTCAAAAATTTAGAATTTGAAGATATATATATTTCAAAAATTAATTGCTATGCTCAATCTATCTCAAGTATTTAATTTAGTTCACAATTTAAATTATAATGCATGCAACTAGCCCAAATCGAAATTGAAATGGACTATGTTACGAGTTGGCTTCAAAATTGAGATGATTATAAAACTCCGGGGTGTTACAAAAAGAGTAGCAACTAAAATCCAAAAAGTCTTCCATCAAATAAATCATCGAAATTAGATAAGAAATAATATCTGCAAAATGAATAGACATAACCAAACAAAATAAACAAATAAGTTGAAAAATGAAATAATAAGCTGCAATGAAAGAGAGGAGAAAAAAAAGCTAGAGAATATAAAAAAAATTATACAATGATAAAAATGCTTACTCGAGTAAACTTCATATTGTGAAATTTTGTTATTAGAGTGCCAAGTTTAGGGCTTATGAAATGCATTTTGAATTTTAAACTTATTTTAGGAGATAAAAAAAATGTGATAATGAATATTTTGAACTTATATGATGAAATGAAAACTTTAAAAATACTTAAAAGTTATTTAATCAAAAAATATTTATACTGAAATTTTGGGGGGGTGGGGGGTTCAAATTGTGACCTTGCCTTAAAGAGAAATTATTCCACTTAATAGAAAAGATATAAAACTGTAATTTTGGAGGATTGAATCCATGACCTATACTTAAAAAAGAATTGATTTCTACTCAATAAAAATAATTTAAAATTTTAAAAAATTTGAATTTGATCACAATTGGCTGAGTCAACTACCGATCTTATAGATAGATATCCATTACCTGATGTCGAATGATATGTCAACTGATAAAGAGGTGAGGATGGTCGATTTTAGGAAGACTGAGACCATTCATTTGCTTGTTGGAAGCTTCTAATTAGGCTTGACTTTGTCCACCTTCGATGCGACAGGCAAGACAGATGGTTATGCTATTGTCCAAACCTTGATTTTTCCTAACGTTAGTGGACCCATTGGACCAACACCAGAAGATTATGAACACAAACAAAATAGAAAATAAAAAATAAAAATGAAAATTGAAAAGAAATGGGGAAAAAATACCTTAACATTCAGTGTTGTTTGGCCTACATATGACGCATTCATGTGGTCTGCAAAATTAAAATAATATCATTGTTGCTAGCTTATTTGATAAAAATTTGAATAGTAATGGAGTCCATGCAACGTTACAGTAGAAGTATCAAACGGGCCGGTCCGGCCCACGAAACCGTTTAACCCGACCCGAACCGGTTCCGGACTTATCCGGGCCGGACTTAAGAGGACCGAAGTATTTTTTTAGTAGGCCCGGCCCCTAATCGACCTTTTTAATAATGGGGTCGGGCCTAAACGGTTACGAGCTAAACGGGCCTTCAACGAGATAAACGGTTTCAAATTAAATAAGTCTTAAACGGGCTAAATGGGCTGAGGCTAAAGGGTTAAATGGGCTAGGCCTTTTCTTTTTAAATATTTTAAAGTAATTCTTGATGTAACTGTAATAAATAAGAAGAAATACGCAATTTTCCATTTATTTAGTTCAAAAAACTCTTAAAAATAAAAAAAAAACATAAATTTTATGTATAACATATTTTATTAACATAACAAATATTAAAGTAATTTAAAATAATTTTTTCAAAGTATTAATATAAAATAATATTTTAAAGTATTATTTTAGTTGTATTTTTAAGAAATATAATATTTTCATCAGACAGTTAAATAGTATTACGTCTTGAAAGTTTGATATACTATAATATTTTTCAAATATTAAAATTAAATTAAATAATTTAACAAACATTAAAAAAAAAGTACCTTATTTTATTTTATTTTATTTCATTTTATTAGTTTTACCATAAATTTTATATACAACATATTTTATTAACATAATGAAAATTAAAGTATTTTAAAATAATTTTTTTAAAGTATGAACATAATATCATATTTTAAAATATTATTTTAGTTGTATATTTTAGAAATATAATATTTTCATCAAACACTTAAACAATATTACGTCTTGAAGTTTTATATAGTATAATATTTTTCAAATATTAAAGTTAAATTAAATGATTTAACAAATATTAAAAAAAAATATTTTATTTTATTTTATATCATTTCATTAGTTTTATCTTTTCCTTTTATTTTTTTAAATTTTACTTTATTTTATTTTATTTCATTAGTTTTTGATTTTTTTTTGTTTTATCTTTTTTTTTTTAATTTTAAGCGGTTCACCGGTCCGGTCCCGGGCTATACGGGCTGGCAGGCCGGGCCGGGCCGGTCCCGGGCCCAAAAAATGGGGCCCGGATGGAACCTATAGATGGGCCAGTTCGGCCCAACCTGTCTATGAATAGTGAACAGTTTTGGACCGGGCTGGTCTTTTCCCGGATTGGCCTAGCCCGGCCCATTTTGATATTGCTACGTTACAGAGCCTCAGAAATTCTCAAATATGAATTAACACGTTTCAAGTAAACTCCCGCCTCAATGGGTGTACTTGTGATGTTAAGCTGGGTTCATTAAATTTTAATCAACTAAATTAAAGACAATAGATATTATTATAATTTTTCAAAATTTGTTTATGTACGGAAGTCAAACTTTAAGGGGAGAGAGAGAGAGAGAGAGAGAATTACGCATTTTCAAAAGATACACATAGGACAATGGGGTTCACGCAAAAAAAGAAAAATAAATGAATAATAGGGTCAAGAATCGATAAGCTAGAAATGAGGCTACTGCATCCTCGAATAGTATAGTCAAAGTCAACCGAGAACTATACATCACAACCCTTAACGGCAGATATGACAGCATCACCAACAAATTGCTATCATTTGAATGAGAAATCTTACTGATGTTTCTCCCATTTCCCAGTCCAAGAGAAAAAATTACTGTTGTTGTTATAGGGAAAATTGTGTTTACTAACCTTGTAATATGCCTAATTGGCACATATCTTTTGTTAAAAAAAAAAAAACCATTTGATTGTACCTTTGTATTTTTAAAAAAATTACAATTGATCACTAAAATATGAATGAAATTGCCCCACATATAATAAATTCAAGGCATGAATGTGTGTCAACAAAGTCATTTTTGAGCTCCTCTCTATTTGTTCGAATTATCTTGTTTGTTAAACACCAGAATTTGAGGATTTCGATCCAAAATCTCGAAAGTGTGCCGTGAGTGACGAGTGATCAGTATTGTAGGGATGTGACTCTTTATTCAAAGGCTACAACCAGCAAGAGGGTATATACTATTGAAACTATTCGTTCCACTAAAATCATCACCTAACTTGAGATTTGTTTGTTCAGAGTGAGAATGACTTAAGAAGAAAAGGTAGAAATAATATTTTAATGAACAGATTACAAAAATACTTGCAAAATGAGCGTATGTGAAGTGCTTCAATTTAGTAACAATTGCAATTGTTCCGAAAACACATATGATACAATCAGATGAATTTTTTTTTATAGAGAAATACATATCAATTAGACATATCACAGAGGTAAAAAATACAATTTACCCTATTATTATGATCTGGCGTGTATTTTCTCCTTTCCTTACTTCTTTTACACATATTCATCACGATATCTATGCGCGAATTTGCTGTGGCTTGTAGGAGGATCCCACCAAATTCTACACTCCCAAATTATAGTTGGAGCCACTCTCCTTATGGGACTTTCTTTCATATTCCAGTCTTCACGGCAACTAGTTCATTCTTCTTTCCTCATCACGGCATTTCTTGGCTCACTATTATGAAATGGTTGAGCTGTCGTGATTGTCAAAAAGGCTGATAAAGTATCTCGAATATATCTCTGTCTCAGCTTGGGTGACCTCATTGACATTGCCCTCCCCCTTAGCTTCAGCCTTCATGTGATTCTAGTCCCAGGTGACCTCTAAAGCTCTGCCAACTCCGATGGGCTGACTACCCTGGGCCAAGATTGGTTTTCCATGGACTATTGTGCGTAGTTGGGCCCAATTAATATTACGTGGTAAGATTGCTCCAAGAAAAGATCCGCACCACTTAATTGCAATAAGTAGAGAAAAAAAAGAAACAAAGAAAAAAAGATAGAGTAATTAATTAAAGAAAAAAAGGTCTATACCACTCAATTAATTAATCATTTCTAAGGCTTTTTTGAGAATAAGTAATCTACACGTTTACAAATAACTGCTCAAGGAATAAATGCAATTTAACCCTGTATTCACTCTAATTGGCACTGAACCTCTTGAATTTTTTTTAATTAGCATAAAAATCCTTATATTCCTAAAAATGTTGCAAAAAAAGGGGGCCAATTGTTTTACATGCACTAGCTTTGCAGTTCTTGTATGTTTTTATTGCTACTTTATGAAACAAAATGATCCATTTGCCCTTTGAGTTAGATGCAATTTACCTCTTATATTCATCTTAATTGACACAAAACCTTCTAAATTTTTCTAATTAACATGAAGCCCCTTCTATTTCTAGAAATATTGCAAAAAAAAAAAAAAGAAAGAAAAGACTGTTTTTATTGTTTGGGAAGAAGAAAATTATAATTGAAGAAAAAATGGAGTACAAAAAATAAATATTGAAAATAAAAGTTAACAAAAAATATTTTTTCATTATTTTTATAACTAATTTGTTATTATATTTTATAGTAAGGTTATTTTTGTCCATTTACATAATGACAGACTAATATAACTACCTAAGGTGCTCATATTTTATACAGACTAGCACTCACGACGCACTCAATGCGTGTGGGTAAAATAATATATATAAATCATATACATATAGATGTGGGTAAAATAATATATATAAATCATATACATATAGATGTTAAAATATAATGCAAATTTGATTTATATGTATATAACAATTAGAATATGATCAATATATTTAATATAAATATACATAGAGTTTAATATAAACATATAAATTAGTGCTTGATGACTGTTTATCGTGTTATGGATTTCTATTAAAGTAATTAGTATTAAATAGTATTTTAGGCAAGACAGATAAAATATACTAACGAAATAATTATCTTTAATCCTCACACTTATATAGTATAAATTAGTAGTTGTGGCATACTCGATGTGTGTACTTAAATTTATTTCTACAAAAATAAAAATATTTATTCTTAATGGTGTTAAATATTTCTTATTCATCTGAGATGGAATAAAGGCACTAACTACAATAGAGGGTATTTAAGTAATTTTGTTATTTTGAACATGATTTAAGTTAAATGAGGCGAATGAGTATCATTTTACAAAATATAGGGGAATTTCATGCTAATTAAAAAAATTCATGAGGATTTGTGCCCATTAGAATAAGTACAGGGGCTATTATGCATTTTACCCAAATGTTAAATATGAAGACGTATTGCAGAAGTGGACGTTATCCACAATCTTGGTGTACTTGAACCCAAAACTTGTTAGCTGTAAAACCTTGAGACATCATTTGTTCTCCAAAGTCTATCTTCAAGTAGATCTTGCCATGATGGCATTGTATTATATTCACCGCGATTGCTCTTCATTTCTTCTGAATTTTTGAGCATCAAGCTAAAGAGTGCAATTGCTGAATCTTTTCTCCCTCTACTTTTCAACCAAGATCTAAATCAAATCAAGATAATTTGAACCCGAACCCAATTATCGATTTTCATATTAAAATCGGACCCAAGATTTAATAGGATTTGGATTTATTAAAATCAAGTGTGAATCCATTAAAAATCTAGAACCTATTAAGAAAACTTGACTCATAAAATAGTAAATAATAAATTATACTAAAAAATAAATATACATTGTTTTCACAAATGAAATACATAAAAAAAATAAACTTATACACTATGTATTGTGAAATCACATATATTACATTATACTTAGGATATCTTATTAACACTATATATATATATTATAAACACTATTATTCTAGTAAGAAAAATTGTTAATATTTAGAACTTTAACAGATCAAATTGCTTAATTCCATTTCGATCCATGTATTTCAAACCACGAATATTTATAATTGGATAGATTCATCGAAAATTTCACTCGATTAGAAATCCTGAAATTTGGATCAAATTCGAATTAATTTCTGCCCCCGCCCTAGCTGTTAGCCACAAGTTTATTGAAATTATTATAATTCTCAATCAAGTAATTATCTGCTACCTAGTTATTGTTTGCCTTATTGTTTCCTGGCATTTCTTCTGGGTTGATTTGTAATTGCGTGGAGGAAAAAAGAAAAATAAAGAAAACAAGAGAATGGGTATTTCCCTACAATAATAAAGTTATGATAGAGAATTTCATAATCATCAGTACAAACAAACATTGCTCTACTATTGTATTCTGTTTGCACACAGTTTAAATTTCTTCACTCGTTATACACTGACATAAAAAAAGCTCTTCTAGGCACATTCTCTTGGGCTGTAAGAGTCAGTGAAGAAAAAGAAGAAACATTCTCACAACAAAATGGAAATACTAATAGTCTAATATGTTGCAGGCAGAAATTCCTAACATAATAAGACCATAGTACTTACTGCATGGATTGGTTCTGTTCTTACATGGTCTTGCACTTAGCCAAACAAAAACAGAGAGCTCAATTCTGGGACCTTGTGTTTGATTAGGCAATGGCCATGATTTTCTTATGAAGCTCCTCTTTGTTAGCACCTACGACTTTGTCCAGCTGTCGTCCGTCTCTCAGAAAAAAGAAGGTCGGAGTTGCTTTTATGTCCCATGTAGTACTGAATTCCTGCGGTAAATTGAAAAAAAGATTCACATTTATCATGAATGGTGTTGTTTTGTCTAACAAATGCCGTCATATTGTTGTACTAGTATTGTTGTTTTCTCCCGAGTTTCGAGGGAACTTACAGCCAACTCATCAACATCAACTGTTAGAAACAAAATTGAGGAATATTTATCAGCAAGTTCACGGTAAGCCGGTGCTATCTGTCTACAAGGATTGCACCAAGATGCACTGAAATTCACTACCACCTGTTGAAAAATATAATTTGAGAATTAGGATAGTCATGGAGGAAAAGCATTTTCTTGGAATAATGATTTTCTTATATAATAATCAAAGGGTGGGGATTATTATTTTCTCCATTGACATCTGTAAGAAGCTGCGGACGGATTTGAAAGCATAAAGACAAGACATGTTTTCTCTAGGGAAAATTATATTTTAAAACCTAATTTGCATGTAACTTTGCTAGTAATGAAAAGGGTAGAAGATCATGATTAGCAATAAGTTTGCATATTGGCTAGCTGCAGCAACTTACAACTTTTCCATCCTTGTTAGCTTCTGATGTCTCTTTCTCCCACTTGTCCATTGTAGTTACAAGGTGAACATTCCCACCCGCAAGCTCTGGCACAGTATCGTTATTATTACTTTGTTTGCATTACTGCAATAAACACAAATTATTTATTTACTAGCTAACAATTATAGAAGTAACAATTCTTTGTGGTTGTTGCAACATTTGGCTTAATCATTGGAAACAGCATAGAGTTCAAGTACACGAAGCTTTCCTGATGTAGAACACCAGTAACTGGTACTGAGAACGTCAGAAATAGAATTTATAACAAGTGACTCGTTCTAAAATATACATAGTTTTAATCAATGAGGAACAAGAAATTGGCCATTTATATTCATACAACACATTCAAAGTGTATTTCTGTCTATGAAAATGCAGTTCATTAAGTATTACGCTGTACATTTTTGTTCATATAATACCTTCCTCTACTGAGAGGAAGGAAGGGATGGAGGAAGAGAGAAGAGAGGTTACCCACACTCTCAGTTTGTACAATATTTTAAGCGACTAATGTGTAAGAAGAATTAAAATTTGCTATTCCAGAGCAACAATATAAAAATGAATCATGAAGAGAAAATGAAAAGATGATGCAGCATTTTGAGAGAACCATTGAAAGATAATATTTTCCAAGAGAACCATTTTGAGATATTTATTACCTTTGTCCAGCACTGTCCCATCGACTACTCACGGCTGAACCCTAGTGAAAGGACTACAGCAGTGACCTATAAATAAGCAGAAATCCTTCAGAAATCATCTTAGATAAGATGCAAGCAAAACAACTCAATATAGCCTTTTGTGAGGAATTTATCCATCATATGCTTATTAAATCTGCAGTTACTTCCATAGGAATTTCTTTACATGATACTAAAAAGTGACTATAACGAATGCAATACTCTTAACGCTCACAAATTAAGCAAGGCCCTTCAGCAAGCATGCAAGTCTCCAAACAGAACGCATGACCAGTCAAAAAACAGCAATATTTGTGCCTTTTATGATTACTTGCTGGATCAAAATCCCGTCTATTTTCAATTTCCTATGCCAAAAGACTTCCAAACGATTGAAATAGCTTATAATAAATAACCCAATTTTGCACCTCGACATGTACCAGGAAAATTTCGAATAAACTGATCTCAAAAGTGCAGATTCTTTTTAGATAATAAACAAAGGACAGTACCCTCAATCTTTTCCATGTTATTGTTGATCAAGCGAAACATTCCCATCTGATTAATTCTTTTGAGTATAAACTTCAGAATGATTCCCCCCCGCCCCGCCCACAAAAAAATAAAAAATAAAAAATAAAATAAAAGAAAAGAAAATAAAAGATAAAAATGGGATACATGTGTAGTATAATTCTGCCCACAAGAGAATATAAATGTATACAAAATTTCATTTACAGAGAAAGCCGTTACACACGAGAATCTCCATTTCCTTACAAACTACACAGCCCAATTGCCATGCAAAATCCCTAAAGAATTAATTATCATCATTCATCAGATTCATGTGCATAATATGAATGAACACTACAAACGTCAATGTTCATCACTAACCCCAAATTTCTTCCATTAAATTGAGAAACACAATAAATTTGCATTGAATCATGAGGAAATTCATACTAGCATAATATTCATAACAGATCAATGCGGTAAAGGTACCTCCGGATTGCGCCAAAAGGAAGTCTTCGATGGAACACCATTAAAGGGGTGGTGATCAAAGAAGGAGATTCTCAGATGAAAAAATTGCGGAGAAATAAAATGGTTAGTCTTTCTTTTTGAATCGTAATAAAATGGGAAGTTGGTTACTGGAAAATGAAACAAGTCATTGGATCAAAGCCCATAGCGTTTTTATTGTTTAATTAATTTTTGGAAAGAAATATGATATTAGTATGACTAATTTTTAATTATTGTAATAACCACCTAAGAGTTTCTTAATTGAAAATTGCAGAAGTATTTTTACCAATTACTTTTTACAATATAAAACAAAATTATGATATTAATTATATTGATGTATAGTATTATTTTCTTTTCTTATAATATATGGTGCAATTTGAAATTATTCTGGTCGCTTCAAAGTTCAGAGTAGTGCTCGACCAAGTTTGTGATTGACTAATTTATATTGCATGGGCATGGACATGCGGCTAGTCAATATATATGACTACCTATATTTGCAGCAGGAATATGTGAAATAATTATTTAAAAGAAGAATTCGAACATTAGTTACACTGTAAACGAGACTATATGGAAATATGCAATTTTAAGTTGTAACTAATATTCGAATCTTAGGAGGATATTCATAAATATTTCACCGGTAATGAGACAAAATGGTATGTGCAACTTTTTTAAGGTTTATATGATAAACCAAGTAGAAAAAAAATTTTAGTGCATATAGCGTAAACGGGGCCATAATTCAAAGGAAAATGTGGTTATCCCTATTCCTAAAATGAATTCATTCTAGTAGTAGTCACAACCATCACTTCGTGACTACAATGCATATTCAAAAATTAAACACTATTACTTTGACCACCCACAACCTATTATCTTATTAGGGCACTACTTCCTTTTTTTTTTTTTTTTTCCTTGGCAAATGTTACTATCAGTCCCTCAAGTTTGTCGTTAGAAATACTTTAATCTCTAAACTACGATTCTCGACTTTACAGTTCCTAAACTAATAAATTCGTTCCAAATTAGTCGCTCAGCTGATGTTCTGGTGAGAAATTGTCCAGAATAATGCACGTGCATTACGCGTGCTACTTTTATAAGGGCTTTTTGATCAATTTAATGTTTTTAATTTTAGTTTAGTTCCCAAACTTTTAAAAGTTGACACTTTAGTCCCTTTTATGGATTACATGACATATTTTGGTGGAAAAATCCACTGTTTATTGCCTCAAAAAAATTACCACCTTTTCAGCTATAAAATGGTGTAAAAAGAGGGGAAGTAAGTATGAAAAAAACTTCACTATAATATTTAGAAATTGATGGCTAATTTGTTGTGTTTTTGTGGAAAAATCCCAAAAATAAGATGTTCGTGCACTAAGCTTAAACTAAAACACAAAGTTTAAACTAAAACACAAAGCCTAAACTAAAACACGAGGCCTAAACTAATTATGAGCAACAACAAGAACTTTGATAAACATTAAAGCATTAAAGCATTCAAAACACAATTTGAACATCTTGGATCCTGAATTCAAACAGAATATAACATCCTATTTTAGCCAGCAACATCCAAAACAGCAAGCAACATAAAAAATAAGACACAACACGTCTAACAGCTTCAATGGTTAACATCTTGTTTAACAACTTCAAAACAGAAACTAAAAGCATCAAAACACTAGTTCATATGTTCAAGAAAAAAACTTTAATATTAAACTTATACATTACATATTCCAAATGCTTGATAATTACTTGATTGTTGAGAAGGTTGTTTAATGCTGCCTTCCAGGAGCCTTTGATCTTGACTCTTCCTTCTTGTAACTCTTGATCTTGCTGCTTCTTGTAGTGTGCTCAAAGTTACACATGCTTGCCCCGTCTTCTTGAAATTTTCCTTTAAAGAAGTTCCACTAATGTTTACTTCGCTTGGTGGTTGGGAGACAGGAAGTGGAGCTGGAGGAACAACTTCATTTGCTTGAATAAAGGCTGACATACTTTATGTCCTTGATCCCTGCCCAAAATAGACAAGATTAGATGCATTTTAATGAAATTAACTCTTTGAAAGAGACTGAAGTGGGAATGACGGGATTCCTTGGTGGTTATAACCATATTTGTCCATATTTTGCCACATTCTTCCAATTGGTGTAGGACACTTATTTCTGCAGTATCCTTCTTGTCAGCAAACACTACATCTTTCTTCCTTTTTGGCTGTTGAGCTGATGAACCTGTTTCATTTGAAGCTTGAATTGAAGAAGACAGTGAAGCAAGAACTTCTTGACACCAATGCATTTCTTGAACAGCAGGAATAGCTTCTTGAGGCACTGGCACTTCTTGAGCATTAGCATTAGCGTCAATGGTTGGAGGGACCTCTTGAGTTGCAACATTTTGGCACTTTCACTTATTAGGCCTCTTTTGGTGACACTTACTACATGATAGTGTTTTCTGACCAATCTTCTTGAATTTCATTATTTTTTTTGCAGTAGGGGCCTCTTCATTTAATTCCTTTCTTCTTGATTTTTTGGGCCTTCCAGGAAGCCTTAACTCGGAATTAGGTGCCACATGTCCTCTACCAGTAATAGGCCTCTCAGATTGCATCCTAACTGGATTTATAACAAACTCATAAACCTTTAAGTATGCTTGTGTACTGTAACGATCATGGACAAAGCTTTCAGACCCACTCCTAGAGAAAACAATTTCACTAACACCATGAACATATGGGATTCCAGTTAAATGCCACTTTCTACAAGAGCAAGTCTTCAATTGAATGTCCATTGCATATTGAACCCCATAGTAGTCCCTAACTTCAAATTTTGAACCTCCAACATAACAAGAAATGGAACTCCTAGTATCATACTTCGACTTCTCCAAGATTTTCTTAATTTTAGGAACCACCCTGTCATTTAGCTTCAGCTTCTCTCCTACTCCGAAACCTCTTTTGTAAGTAAATCCTAATCATTTCAAGCATGTTTAAGAATGGTTTGTTCCTTGCCTCAAGGATAACTGAATTGAAATACTCACAAAGATTATTGAAAAGGATATCACATTTTGGGTAGGTTCTCAAACGTGACCTAGACCAATACCTTGGATGAGTTTCGGATAGCCATTGGTAGGATGGCTCATTAAACTCCTTAAGTGATTCCATCTGAAAGTTAAATTAAGCAACCATGGTTGCTTTGGCAAGGTTCCACGTCCTACCTTTCAATGCAAGACCAGTATGGACCTTCTTGAAATTAGTGTACATGTGCCTAACACAAAATCTATGCTCTACTTCTGGAAATAGATCATGCAATACAGGCAATAATCCCTAATGACAGTTGAATCATATTTGAAACAATTTAACATATTAGTAGTTCATTAGCATTAAAGCATATCTAAAACAAGCTACATATTATAAACATGCTAGCTAACATTGATTTAGAACTAAAAAGCTAACATATTATAAACATATTACATTTCAATATCTAAGTTAACAAGCTAACATATTATGAGCATGCTTAGCTAAGCAGTTAACTTAAAAAACTTAACAAGCTATCTATCACACTTTAAGTTAACACAGATTTAGAACTAAAATACTCTAAGTCAATTAAAGCATATTTAAAAAAAGTCAATTAGTATTAAAGCATATCTAAAACAAGCTAACATATTATAAACATGCTCAACAGTTAACTAAAACATGTTAACATGGATTTAGAACTAAAATAGAACAAGTCAATTAGCATTAAAGCATATCTAAAACAGAAGTAACTTGCAAGTAAGGAATTAAAGAATATTTAAAAGTTGGCCTTCTGTATGTCTGCTATGAAGGTCCACTTTTTCCTTTCATAGATGTGAAGGTCTTCTTGCACCAATTCCAAGAACAATTTCCATGTATGCTTGTTCTTAGTCTCTATCACATAGTAGCATATTGGGAATATAGAGTTGTTGGGGTCTATCCCAATAGCAAAAAGGAGGATTCCCTTGTGTGGCCCCTTAAGGTGACACCCATCAAGCCCAATGATAGGCCTGCACCCTCCTAAGAACCTTGCTTTACAAGCTTGAAAACATCTATACAGCTTTAGAAACTTTTCCTCTCCACTCTCTTCATCCTCAACAGTTTTCAATACTACATTTGAACCAGTATTACTGACTCTCAATTCCTCACAATAATCATACAATCTGGAATATTGTTCCTTGTACTTACCATATAGCTTAGTATAAACCATCTTCTTAGTTCTATAGTATTGAGCCTTGCTTATCTCAACATTAAGATCATTATGGACTTTTTCTTGAAAATCTCCTGGCTTCCACCCACAATGCAACCTCCAATCATTCAAATACTTGTTACTGAGCATGTTGGAGGTGACAAACCTACGTTTGCTCAAAGATCTCCCACAATTATGTGCGTCATTCAAAGTTTTTATTTGAAAGTTTGAAAAGTTTCTCATCCTAGATGAAAGCACTACCCATTCACAGTTATTCCCATAGCACTTTGCTCTAACCCTCATTTTGTCATTTTTAACAAACTTAATATTCCTTTGGCATTCAATAGCATGTGATTTAATAGCTTCCTTAAACTCATTAGCATAATTGAATATCATTCCAAGTTTAAATTTTGGATTTGAGGTGTCAGTTTGAGGATTGAACCTACACTGCTACATAATTTCATTATCTTCTTCTTCACTATGTATGCTACGCAATTCATCATCATTGTACCCCTTAGAAAATTCACTAAAGTTAATATCTTCTTCCACAATGAATTCATCATTAAGTTTAAACAAATCACCACTGTCTTGCCCAAAGGTATGATCACCACTGTCTATGCTATCCTCTTCACTAAGCCCATAGTCACTGTCATATAAACTCTTTCCCTCAAGTGAATTTTCCTCAAAAGCTTTATTTTGTTCAATAAGGTTAACATCCTCATCACATAACTCCTTCCAACTTTCAGCTAAGAACAACTCAATCTCCCTATCACAACCTAATGCAAGATCTACCATTATTTCAACATCCTCATCACACAAGATAAAAACTAATCCATCTTCCGGGTTGTGCATAATCAAGATAGGTTTTGTAACTAATCATTTTCACAATATCCTCTATTTTAGATAAACAAAAAGTAGAACCATCACAGTAGTTGATACAATCAACTCCTCCCCTATCTCCTCGTATTTTTTCTTTGGATTTGCTATGAATTCCCCACTATGGTGGCATTTGATATTGATATATTGGGAATCAAAACCTGCAGAATAATGTATATAATAAATAAACATCTGGGACCAACCAATTAATACCAAAAAACAAATAAGGGCAAAAGTTAATAGCAATGGGGCCACCTACACATAACAAAGGAATAATAAATAGTAAATAGTCCACGCAACAGTTAAGAAACTTATAAAGAATAACACTGGAATCCTAAAAATTAAATAATCTCTATGGACCACAGACAAAGGCTTCCAACACATAAAAAGATGCTGACAAGATTCCACGTTGGACAAAGCTCCAATTTTTCAAACAGGAGACAGAACATTAACACTTACTTCGATACTTTTTCATGCATGAAAACAAACCCATTTACCCAATTTTGCAAATTTGAGAAGAACTTACCATATTGGGTCGCACATCGAGTTTATTGTAATCCCTCAGCTTCATTGTGTAGTATATGTCATTCTTCACTACAATCTCCAAGTTCTTTTCCTTGTTAGATTGAAAATCGCCCAATTGATTCAAAGAAAATGTTCGAACCCTAGTTATTAGATTGGAGTTCTCTGATTCCAAGTTGTGTGTTTTGGGGTTTGGGTGCTTTTTTTCACGTTTTTCACTCAGCTTTTTCATTTTAATTTTTTTTCATTTTACTTTGTTTTCAAATTGACCAAAAAGCCCTCATAAAAGTAGCACGAGTAGTGCACGTGCGTTATTCCGATGAATTTCTCTCCAGAATATCAGCTAAGGGACTAACTTGGAACAAATTTATTAGTTTAGGGACTGTAAAGTGGAGAATCTTAGTTTAGTGACTAAAGTATTTTTAACGACTAACTTGAGGGATTGATAGTGACATTTGTCCCCCTTTTTAAATGTGTTTCCTTTTTCATGTGCCAACCATTTTTCCTTTAATAATTTTTTATGGTCAAATTGTTTGGTTTCTTTGAATATTAATTAGTTCTTCAAACTCTGGATTGTAACATGAATGTGTAATATGTAAAATAAAGATAATAACTTTTGATTCATTTCAAATTCATTTGGTCAGTTCTCATGTTTCTTCCTGACCAAACATTGAAAGCACTACAAAAAATTTGAATAATTATCACAGTTAAAAAAATGATATTAATAGGACAAAGTGATGGTGGAAAGTTATTTACTGCAACTTCATCACGGCAATAATCTATGATTTCTGTGAGGGTAGTAGAAAATCCACTATGAAGTATAGTTGTGATAGATGCTTTCATCTCAGTATTGCACAACAAATAGTATTTCTACCACAGTTTTTTGGATCATTGGCTATCACATCCACTATGGTTGTTAGTTTTGAATTCTTGATTACTACTTTCACCATGACTATTAATTTTTTGTTAAGAAAAAAATCAATAATTTTGTAGTGAGGTAAGCCTAGAGCCTTTTACTAACTTATACCTTAAATTATTATTGAGTGCACATATATGTGGCGTGTACAGGCAATAAGTATACTATTATCTATGCATTCTTATTTATTATTCCATATTAGTCCCACATTTTTCAAATTCGTCTAACTATATAGCGTCACTAGCGGGCCAAATTCCATTAGTGGACATATAAAAGATCATTATGAGTAGGAAGAATTGCATATAGACTCCATGCGTAATACAAAACTAGCTAATACCTCCTGTAAAAAATTAATTAGTTGATTGCATTCCTTTGTTCCTAGCAAATGAGCTAACTTGTCCCACTATATACTTACTTGTCAGTTGAAATTACAAAAATACCCTTATACTAACAGACGAACATAGTACAATTCTGGAAAAAAAAAAAGAAAAAACACACCAGATGCACCCCAACACACTCTTTCTCTACCCCAACCCAATTTCCCATTTTTCAGAGATTAAGTTTGTGTGCTATGAAGTGTAGAAGTCGACCAAAAAAAAA